>BMAW01042508.1:103028-115550 GCA_019974015.1 Nephila pilipes | reverse complement strand
TATATATATATATATATATATATATATATATATTATGTATCTTTGAACTTGATTGCTTCAAAAATAAATTGAAATATAATAGATTCGCTCTTGACCTGCAACTAAGAGACAAAACCTTCGGATGGAAAATGGTATGGCTTGTTAAAAGCAAATGATAAGAGATACAATAAGCACTAATTCAAAGAATGAGCAGGAAAAAAGTCGCATAAATGTTACAACACATTCATTTATTGCATTTTTAAACTATCAATTATAGATTAGTTTTTTTCCACTTGTTTAATATTTTTATTACATCGTTACAAAATTGTGTATTTATTTTTCATTGAGTTCATAAATTTTTTTGCTACCACTCTAAGTATATATTGCTCGTAAAGAAAGAGAGACAAAACCGACACGTTCTGTATGAGTCACTTCGTCAGCTGAAAGGCCGGTTCAACCGAATTATAGAGAATTTATTTTACAATATAAGGTCTATTTCACACTATTTTACTTTTTTTTTTTTTTTTAATTTATTGCATCATACGTTTCTTTTAAATAGAACAAATATTTTCTGAACTATAATGGGTTTCGAAATTGTAACTATCTATAGAATTAATTGTCATTAAGGATATTACAATTGTAATAAAAAATAAATTTATTTTACTAGTTGTCTAATTTTTAGGAAGGAACTGAAATTAAACAAATTATATTTACCTTCACCATTTTTCCCATGGTCAGGATCATTAGCAAAAACCGAAAACAAACAAGAGAGTGCAAAGAGAAAAACCCACATCTTTACCCTTCTCTAGAGATCATATCTATGAAAACACTTGTTGATCTCTCCGCGCCGGACCAACTCAACGTCGGCTGAAATGATTAGTTCTGTCGCCAAAAGTAGACTATCGCCATGGCGAAGATCCCTTGACACTTTAAAACCACCATATTCACATCATTTTCAGATATGAACAAGGAGCGTTTATGATGGTACAAATATTAACAAAGCAGTGATTGTATAACACAATAGAATCTTTTCTTCCAAAATTTTTATGAAAAGTTTTCTGAACTTTAATTAAGATCGACGTTTCTACTATCTGTGAAACTGGATTATTTGGGCAAAATAAAAAAAGGAAAAGAAAAATTTTGGACCCTGAAGGAAAGAATATAAAATTGTTCACAAAAGTAATAAGTAATTGCTTAGCTAAAAGCTTTGAAATTTAGTATAAAATACTGGATGATATATTCTTTAAGAAGTAAAAAAAAATCTTTCAGATTAGGAGATGAATTTCACATAAAAACGTAACTGTTCTTATTATTTGTGTTAGTATAATTACAACTGAACTACAAAGAAATTTAATTTAATAATACTTCCAATCCCTTTCCCCGGTGGATTTATTGATTTAGGTAAACTAGTTTCTATACAACACTCAAATTGGTATAAAAACTCATTGATTAAAAAATCTGTCTAGTTGAGTTAACTAAGTTGTAAAAAAGTAAAACATATCGAAGGAACATCACATTATATACAACTTGATAAGAGCAAACTCCAGAATCTAAATTTTAAACGAATATCGTAAAATGTAGGGTAAGCAAATTTTTAGGTGAGAAAATAATAATGTCACCTTTCTTTTGTTTATTTTTAATGCCATTTGATTTATTTCTTCGCCTTTCTTCTTGTACAGTCCAACAGATTTAAAAAAGTGTTTACAGAAAAAACTCTTGTATTATTGCAAATAAGATATTAATAATTTTTCTCTCAAATTATAAATTACAACACAATGAGCAAAATTATCAATCAATTTCATTGTAATTTTAACTACATTGCAATATACCTTAAACAAAAGAATAAGAATAAAAAATAAAAGAACAAATCAAAAGAAATGGCCTCCGTTTTATAGTTGTTTTGAATATAATGAAATTAAGTTTAGTGATCAAATATAAATGCACATTTTATATAGCGTTCAAATTTGTACTTAGGTAATCTGCATAAGTCACTGTTCAAAGATTAAATTTTTTCTCTAGAAGAAACAATTTTCTCTAAAAGTTTTCAGATAATTTATAGTTTAATGGAGACAGCAAATTTTCTTTTTTGATATTATTACAGAGAAGACTTTGGTTTTATTTAATGGCCTATAATAATGTTGGAAATGTTCAACTGAATTTTTATACTCCTGTTCTTAAGATATTATGTGAAATTTGTAAAATAAAATACTAAAATTGCTATACAATATATTATATAGCTCTTAGATTGAAATATTACAGTTATTTAAGACATTAATATATAAACTGCTGTTTGTAGAAAATGCAACACCATGAAGGAATCATCAGAATCAAATGAAATTCGCAGCAAATGTCAATTATAGGATATTATGCAAATTAATAAAGTTTCAGAGCCATCGCGCGTGCGCGGCGCGCGCAGCGCCCTCTGAATTGATGCTGAAAGCGTATAAATAAAGTGCTGTAGCGGGACGTTGAAAAAAGTCTATGATTATTTGTTAGTGGCAAACGTTTAGTGAGACCTGAGTATGCCTCCACGACGGAAGAATAAGAAATTCAAGCAACTTACGGAGTTTGAACGAGGGAGGATAATCGGCCTTCGAGAAGGAGGATTTTCCTATCGCGCAATAGCAGCTCGTATGCAGCGGAACAGTTCCACAGTGATGCGAGTTTGGAAGCAGTGGACCGACGAGCACCGAACAACTCGAAAAACAGGCACTGGACGACAGAAGGTGACGTCAGAGCGCGATGATCGACACCTGCTCCGCATGGCGGTGAATGATCGCACAGCTTCCTCCAGGCAGCTGGCAGCACGTTGGTCTACTGCTACAGGTGTACAATTGTCGGCTTCGTCAATTCGTCGTCGTCTGCTGCGCCGTGGATTGCGTGCAAGGGTGCCTTTATACAGGATTCCCCTCACGGCGAATCATCGACGGCTGCGTCGGCAGTGGGCTCTTGAGCACAGAGACAGGCGAGCTGATTGGCACCAAGTTGTCTTTTCAGATGAATCACGCTTCAATTTGTGGACCCATGATGGCCGTGTTCGTGTTAGACGTTATGCCGGTCAACGCTGCCTTCCTGAGTGTATTATTGAACGACATAGTGGTCGAACACCCGGAGTTATGGTCTGGGGTGCGATTTCGTATCATGGACGATCCAATTTGATACGAATTGAGAGTAATCTCAATAGCAACAGGTACGTCCGTGAAGTGCTACAGCCCGAAGTCGTTCCTTTCCTTCAAGGCATCCCTGGAGCTATCTTTCAGCAGGAAATGCACGCCCACATGTTGCGCGGACTGTTCGAGACTTCTGTTCAGCACAACGCATGCAACTTCTTCCTTGGCCTGCTTATTCACCGGATATGTCGCCTATTGAGCACGTGTGGGATATGGTTGGTCGGCGTCTCGCTCGTGATCCGCGTCCTGCAGTTTCCAAAGCCGAACTTTGGTTGCGCATACAAGCGATATGGAATTCTCTTCCTCAAGCAGATATTCAACATCTGTTTGACTCCATGCCACGTCGTATAGCAGCACTTATTGCAGCGCATGGTGGCTGCACCAAATACTGATTTCGGACGCTTAATTTGTTTCTTTTGTTTTGAAAATTTCATCATTTATTTGTATCAGTACAAGTCGTTTCTGCATTAAATTTCATTTGATTCTGATGATTCTTTCATGGTGTTGCATTTTCTACAAACAGCAGTATATATGTATTCATATTATTAAACTGATTAAATTATTATTTAATCATTTTTGAAGCTTAAAAGCCATATCACAAATGGTAGCGAAACTATGTAATTTGAAATGGAATAATAGAATATAATCCTTTCTAATGAAACAAGCGTATTCAATTAAAAATTATGAAATATTAATTGTCTTAATAATCATGTCTTAACTCTTAATCATTTATTACTGAGAAGAGTGCCTATGATTCCCAAGATTTAAACATAAAAATATTCCTTTTAATGCTTTCAATGTATCATTGTAATTCTACATTATAATTTTTTTAAAATACTATCATATCCAACGTTTGAAGGCTATTCATTATCTCTGAATATAGAAATGCAGCATTATACCTTCATACAACTATGTAATTCCTAGTTCGCTTAAAAATTACGTTCCGTCCAAGAACAGGATATAAAAATAACCCCGATTTCTCTATTGAATCATAGTTACAATAAATTCTGAAAGTTATTAATTAAATAGATTTTTTTTAAATTGTTAAATGATAAAGAGAAATGATCCATAAATTTTGATTTACAGGTATTTTTATTTAGCCTATTTTGCACAACTGCTTATAAAGGCTCACAAAATAATTTAATGAAATGGGTTTAAGATAATCTTTATTTAGATTCAACGATTAAAAAAAAAGCTCTGGGCATTCCTGAAAATTTGTCATTCCTTTAAAAAAGTGGAAATATTGGAAGTCGAGAAACAGGTAATTTGCTTTACTAGTACTTGTTGCCGAAATTACTGATGTAAAAATATATTCAATTGTTAGATATTATGAGAAAAAAGTATAAAAAATGTCCTAAAGAAAACAGCCGGTGATGATTTAGTTCCATAAAACTGAATCATGAAAGTTAAGATTTCGCTGTGTGGAACGTAAAATAAGCTTTTCATAACAACAGAAGTTTAAGAATCCCTCGCTGAAGATTTAGTGAATGAACAGCTTTTTGTTCAATAATATAATGTTATGGAATTTTCATTGAGTAAAATATGCAGAGAATTATTCTTGTTACAAAATTTGCAGAAAATAAATGTGCTTAAAATTTCAGTCAGAGTGAAAAGGTTTAAATACAATTAAAAAAAAAATATGAAGAAAATAAACTTCGGCAATTAAAGAATAAATAGCACTGGTTTTCTGCATAAAATAACGCACAATAGCTTTAAAAATAATTAAATCATTAGAACACGTGACATCATTCGAAGTACTAAATAATGAAATATCACGCATTTAAAAAATTCTATGAGAGTAATTCATTGAAAAACTATAATTTTAAATTTCCAATTAAAGCAAAATTAATAAGAAAATTTTATAAAATCTCTAATTAAAATGGTCCTGTATAATTCAGTTATTTTGCATACTACGTTTTACGAAGACGTAATCCCCCCCCCCCTTGAGTTTGATTCATACTGATTTTTTTTCCTTGTTTTCCCCCTTTCTCTCCAGGCCATGAACATTTATCTTTCTTAAGTAATAAAACTAGTGACTAACAGAGTGGGTGCAAATTCTTCCATAGATAAGAAATAGCTTTTTTCCCTGTGTAGTAAGCTGTTTTTATCATTGTTCATTTTTATATATATTTAAGGAAATACTTATTATTTTGAAAAAAAACTTATAAGAAGTTTTGAACGGTTAAAAAGATTTATGTTTAATTGTAGTTCTCATACCGTTGTAATTTATTCATATAACCTACGTATGTCCAGTTAATAATAAAACTCCTTTATAATGAATCATATATGGATATTCGATAATCTTAAAAATATAAATGTTTAATTTAGTATAATAAAAATGTGCTATTGTTTCATTCTTTTACATAATTGTTTTCATAGTGTATCTTATCAGGGGTAAAATATTCATTGTATTTGTTGAAATTACTCATACTTGCTTAATGTATGATCAGTGTGAAATGTAATTATAATTTTAAAAAAATTATCATATCATGTTATTATTGTTATCATTCATCATAAAGTATTGAAAGAGCAAAAGTGATATTATCGTAAAAGTAGTGTTTGTATTAATGATTTCAGATATTTTGCAAACATTATTTAAATTTTGGAGTTTCTACTAGTATACAATTCACTTAAAATTAGTGATTGAAATAATGAAAACTAAATTATCCAATATAACAATTTAATTGTCAAAAATAATTAAGAAATTCATGAAACTTATGAACATCCTTTGTAAGTACAACACCATTGCATTTTTGGGACTAGCTAGAAAAAGAGATCCACACGTGTTAGCCACAGAGCTGGGTCTGCACGTCTCGGATTAACTGAAAGAGTTTCAGCTTGCGATATTTAATAACGAGTTAAAGCACGTATGAAAAAGAATTCGTAAGAATTTAATGTCCAATATAAATGAGGAAAGAAAATTGGCTAAACAAGTAATTGAGAATGACAGGTTAGCATTAAATGAAACATAAAAATACAAACTTTTGTGTGAAGAAGAAAGACAAATCTCGGTGTTAGGAGAAAAAAACAATTTAAAAAAGTTGCTGAAGATGAACGAGTTGAAAAGAAACGCTGTTCGAGTCGGAAAAATTAAGAATTCAAACAGAATTACAAAAAAAAAAAAAAAATCACAAAAGGAGGCGATTGTTCAGAATGTTGATCAACTCAAAAAGTAAATTATACTGGAGTTGTGCTTAAATTTAACCCAAAAGAAGATGAAATTGGATTGCATTTAGCAATTTTTATATCCATTTCATTAATTTTGGGTGTTCCAGATTCAAAAGAGTTTCCTTATGTGATCAACTCTTTGTTAATAGAAATATCACAACTTATTGCTAGCAAGGATGAAAAAGATTCTCAAGATTACCAGAGAGTTAATTAAATGATCTTAAGCAATACAATTGAGCTTCTGATAGTTTAAGACATTTTTTTTTTTTTTTTTTGCATCACAAGAAAAGCTCAGATGCAATTTGGAAAGACGCTTGTTTTCAACTTGCATCCTATTTTGAAAGATGGATAACAGAATCTAATACCAACATTTTTAACAGCTTATAAACTAAAATCTTAGCGACTTTATTAAAAAAAATACCTTCGTAGCTCAAAATAACATTTTAAAGATTCATGGGGAAAATAAAACCAACCGTTAGAAAATTAATAGAGAAATTGGATGCCTATGAAAATATTCGGCATGGCTTAAGGAAAAATTTAGTGCCACCTAATAAACTGGATTTTAGAAGTGAGTTTCCGACTTCAAAGAGAAGATTAAAGTCTATTGCGTCTTCTAAAGGAGCTAACCACGATAAAATAAGAAAAGTATTTCCCAAGAACACGAACCCTACACAAGGAAGAAAAACCACCAGATGTTATAAGTAGGGAACTGTGGTTTATCAGATCATCAAACATCTGTCAAACATTAATAAGTTGATTCCATAAGCAATGACTGAATTATATTAACATTTAATCAACAAAACAATAAATGCTCCACATTATAAAGTTGAATAAATGAATGCGTAAATCTATACTGCAGTTATTTTACATTTTGACTATTCCAATTCAATTATAAGCCGTTAATTTTCTTTCAATTACGAGTACATAACTGATCTTATATAACGTTATATGTTGCGGAATGAAAGCTGCTGTACAATCCAGCAGACTAAACAGTGTATTCTCTTACGTTGACATTAGGATAAGTTTGGTTCATTATAGAACTCTTGGATATATACAATTTAAATGTCGTAACCGTTGGTGTTTGCATTTGAGTCACCAACATCTCCATCCAGCTTAATTGTCCTCAAAATTTGTGGAATGAAAGTTGCTGTATACACTAATACCATTGTATCTCACTATGTTGCTGGAAAAAAACTATACCATATGCTCCAAGAAGTAAAAAAGTAAAATAATAAATAAAAGTAATTAAATCAAATTAGTTCCTCTTTATTTAGATAGTATTCATTTATTGAATTGCAATTAATCCTAAAAGAATTTTAAGTATGGCACATGTGGTTACATATTTCGAAAATAAAAAACGAACAAACAAGAACATCTCAATATTTTTTTGTTATTTCATTCATTAAGAGAAAGATGGAAAAAAGTTCAGAATCTTAGGATAATAAGAGTTGTTTACGAAAAATCAAGATTTTTGTGTACCATACAAGATTTTTTGGAATTTAAAATATGTGAAAGGACACTTATAACAAATATTCTTCAATGTTGAAGTTACAGTTTACCTGACATTTTATCTTTACTTAAATGTTTCCAGAGATTAATTTTACTTTCTAAATAAAGAATAAATATTTTGACATTATCTGAGAAGTAGAATTCCATGGAAACTATTTTACTGTTCGCGGAACAAGAAATATTCAAAACCTTCCACGTTTCTTTATCGAAGAAACAAAATTTATGAATAAATCCGGGAACAAAATAAATTTTTCTGGTTTATACTGACTTCGTATAGAAGCTAACAGTTTTGAAAAAATCAATAACTATAGGTAACTTACCTCATTGTAATGTTGAAGAAAATTTGAAAGAAGGATTAGAATATAAACATATTTGCTGGAGGTTATTACTAAACAAAGAGGGATTAAAAATTTTGAGTTCCTGCGATGACATATAAAATGATTTGTAGAATAGTGTATAATAGAGCATCTATATACGAGTACTTTTTTTTACTATTAAATACATAAGCGTTTGAAAATTTAGCCATTAAACTATTTAGATTGAGAAACCTGTAAATTTTTAATAGATTTTGAAACAACAATTTTTTCATAAAATGTGGTATTTTGAAGTTTTATTTCGATTAATTTTAATCCGTCTTTAATGCAACGTTGGAGTAAAATAGTGGGTAGAAATTCCGACTGTTATTTTTCAAAACATTTCTAAAATTTTTAATTTAACAATTCACTTGAAGTAACAATAGCATGATGTTTTCCAATTCCATATTAATTAATTTTTTTAAATTTGTTTTGACGTATTTGGATATCACTAAAACAACTAAAGTATACACTCTTATTTTGAGTATACATACAAATCTGAGTTTGAGATAAGGACTTAACAAACAAAACTCCATATTCCTTTGTTAAAAAGCCAATATATTACTACAAATAATTTTTTTCGTTTAATTTAATTCAATGAATTCCACTAAGCATGCCTATATGCGCGCCTTTCTTCTGAATGATTCAACAACTTAAAACTTTTCACTTCCAATGTATTAATATTTCCCTTCTTTGAATTGAATAAATTTTCATATAATATGTACATTAGCGCTTGCTGACGTTAATACGAAACGTCATATGAAGCTACTAAACAGTTCTTCAATCACGATTTGGCTATCATGGTTAAATATGTTAGATAAAAAAATTAAGTCAAATGTCTATGCTTGCAAAGCTGGAATTTTCTAACGAAAAAGAGGCTTGCCAGCTTGAGTTATATATCTTTTTTTTTCTGTCTGTTATTGTAAGAAATTTAATTTTATCTGTAAGACAAATCAATTTATTTTTGAGTTTTATACATTTTGAAAAAAGAACCTCTTCTTGAATCACTTTTCTAACTTGAACCCGTTGCTAAAGGAAATACATATTTTAGTGACAAAAAAATGTTACTTTTCAATTAAATTGAAAATAGAATAATATTCCGACAGAATGTTTTCTATTATATCATGATTAAAATGCATATCAAAGTTAACCGCTTTCAAATGTAAATTAATTACTAGTATAACATTAAGCTATGTGCAATTATTATTAAGCAATAATTTAAGAAATTAACCAGATGTGAATTCTTGAGCCTTCACGTTCTATAACGATTATCTGGCTTCTCAACATTGCATAATATATTTGTATACGGCGATGATTCAGAATGTAGAACATATGGCATTTCTCAAATATACCGGAGTTACCTTTGTGTGCTGTCATCTGTTAAACGGTGTCAAAATAAATTTGGCAGTGATTCCTAGGTTAGTTTTGATTTAATAGCCATCTGCAACCAAATCAAAATTTGATTGCTACCGCTTTGGGTAATCATCATCGCTTAAATCCAGTTCTTCTCCCTCGATGAGACTTGGATTCAAACTTGAAATCAAGCAACAATCAAAACAATGCGTTGCTTCCGGTGAATCTGCTCCAAAGAAGGCAAAGACAATATCATCGGCAGAAAAAGTTACGTAAATTATCTTTTTAGGATGAGAAGGTCATGATATTTATAGGCATTGTAGAAAAAAAAAACAAAAAAGCATAATCACTGGACAATAATACAGAGAGTTATCCTATTTTCTAATCCTAACATGGGTATTTTTTGAGCTAACCTTGTACACCCCAATTAGTAGACTTTAAATACTAATAATTTAAATACTATAAAAAAAGACTTTTTCTTACTTATAATGTCCACTTCTAGAGCCTTTTAAGGTTATCTTTGTGTGAAGTTAAAAAATTGGACCCAAACTTGTAGTAGTATTGTATGGAAGAAAAACTATATACAATATTAATGTAATATTTTGATTTCACTGTTCTATAGAGAGCAGCGTATTTTATTACACTATTCATTTCCATCTAGTAAGGCCATTTTTAGCCATATTTCGTTTCCTACACTGTAATGTCAAAAGATTTTTTTTAAAAAAAGAATTCACATGCTAAAGAGAAAAATTGCGTATTTATCGATGGTTTCCTGATTTTAAAGACACATTTCGTAATCACCAGGTATATATGTTACAATGTAACTAATAAATATGAAAATTGGAATCTTTTTCTGTATGAAAGTGTTTTCTGAATTTAAATTCAGTCTTTTGACAATAGTTGAAGATAACTTTAATATAAATACTTTTATGAAAGAAAAGCCAAATGCTTCATATATACATTCTGTATATTATGGGTTACAATTTCTTGTAATTCTTTAATAGTATTTAAAGAAAATTAGTCTGTAAAATAAGTGTTTATTGAAAATTGTAACAAATTTTTATCCGTATTTGCATCGTATGCGTACTTTTTTCACACAAGTGTGGCATTTTACTGATTTATGCATATGCTGCCAACTGACAACAAGCAAGAAAAATGTATATTTCTGTTCTACATATGTTATTAAAATTTATATATTGAATGTTAAGAATGTTAGTCAAATTTATATATTGAATCTTAAGAATGTTAGTCAAATTTATATATTGAATCTTAAGAATGTTAGTCAAATTTATATATTGAATCTTAAGAATGTTAGTCAAATTTATATATTGAATGTTACGTATGTTAATAAAATTTATATATTGAAGTTGAGTGAAATAACATATAACAATTAAAAGTTGTATTAAATTGTACTAACTAACATAACGATTTCATGTTTTATTATTGTATGTAGTGGAATATTTCAAGGATTAATAACTTTAAACATATTTAAACACATTAAGTGTATTAATATTCTCCATTTTTTCTAACTTTCTATGAAAATTATTTTCAATATTTCGATGGAAATTGCGATAAATTTCAAAACATCTGTTGTTTATAATTCTCTCACAGAACTGAATTAATCTGAAAAACAAATGTAATATAACTATGACTCAATTCTTGGGGAAAGAAAACAATATTAAAAACAAAAGGCAGTGATTTTGAATATTTCGATTAGAAAATAGAACAATAATTGCAAAATTTAGTTAAAAAATTTTCAGAACTTCACCAAGAAGTTTTTATAGAAAAAATCATGTTTGAAATATTATTTATAGGACTTCTCAAGGAATATTTCTTTCTTATATATTCCGATGGATGACATTTAAAAAACAAGGTTGAACCTCTTAACAATGAATTCGAAATTATCTCTTATGATGACACCTCTGTACTACCTTAAACTGTATCTTACTTTTTTTTAATTAAAGTAAAGTTGCGCCCGTCACCTTTTATTTATTATCTTTGCTTTCAGATTGTAAATAATAATAATTTTTTTTACCAATTTTCCTTTATTGCTGTACTTTTTAAAATTTCAATATGCATCTTGATTCTTAAGAATACATATTGTATATTGATTCATTTTGATATATGTATATTAAAATTTCATAGATCATCAAACAAAATTAAATATATATATTTATGTAACTAAGACAATTCAAGCTTTTCAGATTATTGATTAATATTTAGGCTCGCATATATAATTATGAGCAAGCAAGACTATTTTTAGTAATCAAAACGCAAAAAAAGACAGTTCTTTTTAGGCGAATAATTGTTTCCCATTTACACATACCCACAAAGAATGTTATCTTGCAAGTTTTTTTTTCTTTTAATCTAATTGACTTTTTGATTTTTCTTTCTCTTTTCACTGGTTAATGTTTGGGTATTTCTCTTTGTATATATATATATATATATATATATATATATATATATATATATATATGACATGGTTCTCTAATGTTGCAGTTAGGTCTTTTTACATTTTTTTAATATTTATGGAATTTGCTTATTTCTACGTAGCATTTTTCTGAAATAAATGTTTTGCCTGTAGTAAACATGTTAAATTTTCTAATATATCATGCCTTCTAGTATTTCATGCCTGGGTTGTGGTGAAAGTAGCTTAGTAGTCATGATCGTGTACTCGCGGTTGGTAGTTTTCGTCGATTTGTGGGTTCAAACCTTGAGGCCACTAAAGAGCCACAATGAAGCCGAGTTTCATGCATGTTAAATCTGTAGGGGCTCAAAGTCCTCCCGTTGGTGTGGAAGTTAGGAGAAGTGATGCCAGTTCAGGTGTTGTCCTCGTCACTTAATGGAGGTTCAAAATTACGAGGTCTGTCACCAATAGCCCTCGTATTGCTTCTAGTGAGACATTAATAAAACCAAACCAAAACTATTTTGTTAATATTATTGACTTATTATTTGAACTACACACACACACATGCATATATATATATATA
>BMAW01042508.1:27451-79968 GCA_019974015.1 Nephila pilipes | reverse complement strand
ATATATATATATATATATATATATATATATATATATATATATATGATATGCATGTTATTTACTTTCGAAAGCAAGTGTAAAATATATTTTTTAAATTCAATTTTAAAAATGGTATTTAAATTTGCATCAGTAATTTTAAAAACGGGCAGGTGATTAATATTCATTTAATAATTGACTAATACAGATCACTCAATGAACAAAAAAATTACTTTATGTATTTGAAGGCTTAGCAGTACACAGTTTCTAGAGATATATATTTATTGATGATTCTGACCACTTAAATTTGCGTTTCGTATTTTCAATTTTTAAAATTATTCAAGTATGTATTTCTCTCTCTTTTCTGTAATAATATATAGAATACATATTTTATTCCCTCATTTTTACCTTCCTCTCCCCTTTTCGTAAGAAAATTGTTATACACACACACTTATATATATATATATGTGTGTGTGTGTGTGTTTTTTAAGCAAATTCTGGTTAGTCAAATTATACACATATAAATGAATTAGTTTGAAATTAATGTTTCTGATATTTAACAATTCCTTTAATATCTATTTGGTTAATATGAAAAATAATAGTTTGCTTCAGGGAGACTTTATGTTGTTAGCATCTTTTCTTTCATAAGTATTATTTAAAAAATATACTGTCTAGAGGTAACCAAATAATATAAAATAACAGTTGTCAGATGATTCCTGGTGAGAAATACATAACTGTTTTCAATCCAAAGCTGTTTTATAGATATCATCCCTGTATATTTGTTTTTCTAATGTAATTACAAGTTTTGTATACTCTCGAGAAAGTAGTTACAATAAATTGATATTTTTTACTAGCAAATGTCCATAGTCATTGAGAAAGTTATTTCAGCTTATACACTTATTAAAACATTATTCTAGAGCAAGGACAACATCTACCACAGTTGTCCTTAAGAAAAAACATTAAAATAACCATTGAAAGTCTTAACGAGAGAAACTTCTGAATCTACACTGAATTAATCAATGCTTTTGACTACATCCAGCTGTCAGTCGGCAAGTATATATTATATCAAATTGTTATTGAACAGATCTGTTTTCACATATAAGAAATATTAAATATATGTCTGAATTCTTACGGTCTTGATGAATCTGTGAGAATATTTACTTACTTGTACTATTGTCGAGGTTCTTCAAACTAGACAGTAATGCAACTACAAAAAGCTTCATAGGGGAACTGTAAAACCGACTTTCTGGTATATTTGATGACGCCGCCATTCAGATTACCTACTCTTCTTTCTTTTCTACATCGTCCATCTGCGTATCGTTTCGTGAAATGTGAACACGGCACGTTTGCCACATTTGGCGAACGGTTTCACATTTCAACCGAGCTTTCCTCTAGGGTTTCAATACAGGTGTTTGGAGTGGATGAGAATATCGTGAATCCTTTGTGAAGTATAGGGATGGGAGTTTCGTTCTTTAAGATACACATTCTTATCTATTTCTGCTCATTTTCAAAGCGCTCTTCTTGAACCTGTTCTAAAACGATACAATAAGATTCTTTAAACAAACTCTCAATTGCAGTCACTACACTAAACAGTTAATTAATTTATTCACTAAACAAAATAACGCCTCTAAAAATAACGTTAAATAGTTAATTGATTTAATATACTAAGCAATTGCTACACATTTATAAATATTTGTCTGTTTTACACATTTGAGGAAAAATCAAGTCAGTTGAGGGAGAAAAAAGCATTTTATATTTTGTAATAATATTATAATGTTTACGTGTTCAAAATGGACTGGTAATTTAATTATATGTATACGAGTGTATATATATGTGTGTGTGCGTGGGTGTTACATCTTGACGATGTTATTAATAGTATTGCATTCATCAGAATAAGGCAGTCATTATTAGTAGTTAATCTTCAATTTTATTGAATGATTTTGGAGCATTTTATGAATTTATATTGTCCAAGCTAGAACGAAATAAAGCGCCCCGGGGTTGTGTGACTCCCCTAGTCAGGAGAGAAAGATATCGTTAAATTGAGCTATAAACGCCTTTTTATTCTAGCGAGAAAAAGGGAGCTCCCCGAAATAAATGTGTTAATTTAGAGGTTTTAGAATGAAGCTCACAATATTTCTATTAAACACAACAAGCACGATTCTGAAGAAGAATTTGGTATAGTTAAAAGGGAAAGAAAAGGCTTTGCATTAAGAATCAATAAATAAACGATACTTTCTCTATCAAATTGCGACACTTGTTGGTAAGCATTTCTTCTTATCCGAGATATATAACACGATATTTTGAACAAACTCAGACCTTACGAAGTGCTTTCCAAATGAGAAATCCACTACACGACTTTTCTTTTATGCAGTGCTTCAGATGTCGCTTCTCCCTCCTGAGTAGTCTAAATGCACTGAAATGCTAACCATTTGCATATCCTAACCATTTCTTCTTTTCATGTGATTCTTACGTTCTTCAGATCTTTCCCTCCTGGTGTTGCAATTTTAATGGCCAGCAGTGTAATGGCCTTCTAAACTTTATAAATGATTCTAATACTTTCGCTAACTGTTCTCTGTTTAAACTAACTATAATCTAAAACTTTTTGAAAAATTTTTAAGGTCAAGAAAAAAAAGAATTGATTTAGTTATGAATTTAAAGAAATAACTTATATGTATAATAAAACTTATCGAGATACTGAATGCCTTTCAATTTTCTCGGTATTTTTAATATTTTTATGTGTTTTTGATTATGTACATATATATTCTACTTCCATTTATTTTTTATTCAATAATAAGCACTCAATAATAAGCATAATTTTAAAAGCAGAACTTTTAAATAGAATTTTTTGAAGATCATCTTAAAACCTGAAAATTTTCAAATTGTTAGAGATGTTTAGTTATTGTGTTAGTGTGCTTGTGAATCAATATAAATAAATCTTCAGGCGTATAACAATTTCAATTAATTTGTTTTGCAACGCGAACCCTAAAAAGATATTTAACGACTATAAAAATATTCTAATGATTCAACTGTATAAGCAAAATGCTTCATAATGATTAATACCTAAATACAATGCGAGACCGTTTTTCACAATATTAAAAGAACACTTCACTGAGTACAAAATTAAACACCCAATCAAGCAGAAAAAAATCAGTCTTGGTTCTATTTGGATGTAGAAGTCCATTTATGATGAAATGGGCTGTAATTTCTTAAAATTAGAAATACCAATATGTTAAAAATATGTTACAAATTATTTTAAGCCATAAAATAAAAACTGCTTAAAACAAGAGTTGCATTAAAAATGGTCTCACTTGAAAATAATGAGAAAAAGTTTTTTAAAAAATTTCTGAATTTTATACGAATGACTTTTTGTTCCTAAAATTGTTATTTAGTACGCCAAGATTCATACGTAATGGATAACAATAAAATCATAAATCTTTAACTGCGTGTTTTAATGAACACTGGCAATTACTGCAGTTTATATATTTCAACTGATTTGCTACTGTTTTACTCCAATATCATTACATATTATCGAACTTATCACTGTTTAATTTTAAAGGATGAGAACGGAATGAAAATTAAAACCCTTTAAAGAGAAAAAGAGTAGTGTAATTTGATAGAAAAAACAAAACAAAAAATGATTGAATGAACATAAAGTGGAATGAAGGAACTGGGAACAGTAAATAGGTATGAATTGATAATGCCCTGTCTTGTGAGTTGCCTGATGAACTTCATGAACAATGGGAAACTATTCGGTATAGTAAGAATAGATTTCTGTCAGAACCTTGTCATGGTATATTCTCACTCTTTTATATATGAACCGGCTTGAACAGAATAGTATGAATGTGTTTCGAAACTTTCGTTCTTGAACAATTTTTGTATTTCTAATTACAGAATATGCGCTAGCGCAGCTGAATTTATGATGTAAAAATAAGCATTTGAACTCTTTGAACTTCCTGACTTTAAATTAAAAGAACAATTAGTTTGTTAATAATATGTAAGGAAAAATACAATACGAAAACTAAATAAAATTGGTATTTCAGTTGTTATAATATTTTAATGACATACGTAATTGTGACGATTATCGAATTAGGATTATTTATACTCAATTTATTATATAATAAATTTTTATGCATAAATTATTTGTTATCAAATAGATTCAATTTCATATAATATAAATTAATACATCACAAACTCCTTTTCTTCTCAGTGTATTTAATGCTTTTTTAAAACAATTGCTAAAGGTATTAATGTTTTTTATCATTAAATTCAGAGCTTAAGCAGAAAGCTTAAAAAATGTTTTATTCAACAAGTTATCTACTAAATTATTTTAATATTGTTTTCTCTATAGTCTTAATTTATATAAAATATTTAATCAAAGTAATATTTTTTATTAATAGTATTTGTTTTAAATTTAAGCCATCACACTTAATTTTTTTGCTATATTATTTAGTAAAATTAACCACCAGTTCATTATTATACCATTAATGTTTCAATAATTCATTATATTATGTCACAAAATTTTAAAAAATTTTAAATTCACTCTACATTGGAAAAATTTAGATAATTCAACTCAATAACAGCTAAAGAGCGCATGAAACTTATTTAGTTTTGTATGAGGTACTGGCCATTAAACAAAGTTGTAAAAACTGTAATTAGTATAATTATCTCTTGTTAAACACAGATTAAATACAACTAAAATTAGCTGTAGTTGGTAACGAATTTTTAGAAGGAAAATGTTTTCCCATCTGATAGTGGAGAAGGCTAAAAAGGACCAAAATTTTGGTAGAGCATCGATTGTACTAACAAGCCCCTGTGAATGGTTGCAATAACGAGATTCGATTTTAACGAAAATCTTAGATTGGGAATGTAGAAGCTGCTATGAAATACAATGAGCTTTTCAAAGCTTTTAATTATTGTGACGACGAAGTTCGGAGAGCGAATATTCCCTCTTGTATAATATACTTTATAACATTTTATTCAACCATTATTTTATATTCGTTAAAAAAAGGTAAAACTGATTCAAAACAAGAAAGTTGCGAATCCTCAAAAAAAATTCACTATAATATAAATCACTCTTTTTCTTTTCTTTCATCCCTAAAGGTGTATATACATTTGCGACACTTCTTTGATAAATCACACACTCTTCTTTTCTTTTCTTTTATTCCTAAAAGTGCGTATACCTTGGTACTGTATATGCATACGAGATGATCGCAAACCAATCGTTGACATTATTTTCACAACAAACTTACATTGATCCTTGGGAAAAGACTAACCAACCACGAGCCGCTAAGATCACGATATAAAATAAATGGAACTTGGTTGCTTTTTTGAGCAGAAAGAATACCAATGATGCCATCATTATCTGAACCGCGAATTTCCTTATGAGTTCGTCTAAAAACTGATAGGAAGTGGATAGTCATGAGCGGTTCACTAGCAGACGTATACGCACCTAAAATATTATATTATAAAGCGTGAGTGAGGGAAAACTGTCTTTTTATTTACCTCTGTTGTTGAGGCTTCCTATTTACATTAAGGCATGTCTTATAAATGTTCATGAATTCATGTGAGCAAACAATAAAAAAAGAGTGCTTTTCAAGCCTTATGTGCCAAGCGTTACCATTGCGGGAATAAATTGCAAAAAGTATATTTAGGCCTTTTAGAGAGTATTTAATGGAGATTACCATAAAGTGGTTAATTTAGGTGTTTTTGAATAAAATGGTAGGTCTATATGTGTGACTTTTGGTGACGTTCTATTTTCTTCTATTGTGCCCTCTATTTCTTTTCACTAACCTACGGAACTTTTTGGTTATTTTAATTGCTTACAATTCCAACTCCTTCTCAACCAAAATAAAACGTGATCAGGTATATAAGATAAAGATAAGAATTGTAGTGAATTAAATTAAAGATAGTGATATATAAGCGAAACAGTATTGAAAGGAAATAGAAAGGAGATAGAGGATATCGACAAGCTTATAGATGTTGTAGATTGGTGTGAATGGACGTAATAATTCATTTTTATTGAATGTAATTGGAAATGACTCCTTATTAGAATAATAGGAATCGTATCTGCTATAATCGAGAAGTGCTTGAAACAAAATGACTGATTTCGTAAGCTAAGATATTATTTGAGCATTAGCAGATATCTTATAATTCATTTTCATTTCGAAAATTCGACTGGAGAAAATCCAAGTTAGAAAAATGAGAAAAAAAATTCTAATTAAAAAAAAACTAAACTAAATACAATTTTGAAAATTCACTAAGCTATCTGACTAAAATATTTTTCTTATATACTTAATATATCATCAGCCTGCACGAAAAAACGGCTGCTTCTTTTCAAAGGAATTTTAGTATTATTTTCTTTAGTTCACACATTATAGAAAAAGTGAGATAACTCGTTAAGCTTAAAAAAAAGTAATAACAATAGTTAAATAAAAAAAAAACTCTAAACATTTAATAGTAACACACTTTATGCACTCAATGTAAAAAAAAAAACTTGAATTTTGAAGGGATTGCCAGATTGAAATGATGTTCAAAAGTAAGTTAATACTCACGAACAACAAGAAATAATTAAAAAATGAGGGTGGGTATGACAAAGTTTATTGGTCAAAATATGAAATATTTACAACTCTCAGTAGGATGTTAGGCTGCCATCATTTTTAATGCATTATGCTACACGTTGGGACATGTAGTCGTAGATGCTCAAAACGGTGTCTTGACTCAACTCATTCCGTGTTAATTAAACTTATATATGCAGATCTTGTAAATTTTGTGGTAGCGGTGGAGTCTTCACAAAATGGGCTTTGTATTTTATAAATTTTCTATGAGTGTTAAGTCTGTCGATGCTGTTGGCCACTGCATAGTGTCTATGGCTGCAAGGCAAGCTTTTGAAGTGACAATGGTATGAACACAAACATTACCTTGTTGAAATAAAGAACTAGGATTGGGATTCATAAAAGGAATGATCACCGGTCGAAGGACTCACTAACATATCTTTGAGCCGTCAAAGCGGCTCTAATGAAGATCAACGAAGATAGAATATCGTACGAAATTACACCCTACTGTCTGGATGTGTAACGAGTGACAGAAAATCGCCCATTACTGAGCTGGTCGCGTTGTCTCTACACTCGAGTATAATTATTATCCTCAACAAGACAAAAACGATACTCATCCCTATAGATGACCCACTGCCACTCCTTGAAGCTACTTGCAGCCGTCTGCTAATAGTACTGGCACTTACAGGATGATAAGGAGAAATCATTACTGTTCGCATAACGTGCGGAATTGTGGCAATAGGTGTGCATTGCCCGTGCCGGACAATTATTCAATCTTCCCCAATTGCAGTCCGTGTAGCTCTCACCGATTGTCATGAGCGATAACTTTCTTGTACTCAGTTCTGCCTACAGCGTAAAATTAACATCTGCACGACCAATTTGACACACAATCCTGCGGAATGACCATCCGCTTACCTGCAGTCCAACGATGTGACCCTTCTCAAAGGCGTCCAACTGATTTAAATGGTTGTCATTTTCTTCTCAAAGCCTTTCAAAACTTCAAAGTGATAAATTAAAACCAAACATAATAGTTAGAAACAAAATTATGCACTGTGAGAGAACCTTCTAAAAGGTCCTTAATTGAACATTATGTCACGAGTTAGCAGACATCATTGGCAACAACGCAGCTCTAATACTTTAATCATTTACATATCCAACAGAGACAAAACAATTTCTTAAATTACATTCACGTACTCTTGCTTCTTTCAGGGTGCAAACTATTTTTTGACGATGAGTATATGTGTCGTTAAAGGTTTTTACTATAAAACTGATACTCACAAGAATTTCTCATTTAATTTGATAAAATTCATTATTCCTAAGAAAAAATCAAAAATTGTTATCTGCTATTTATAAAAGTATTAGTACTTATTTAAGATTTTTATCTCCATTACCTCTTATTTCTATTAATACCTCCTAATTTCATTACCTCGGTTACTGGCTTAAAATCAGCCTAGTCAAAATTAATGTAGTGAGAAAATTTTCTGTTCGAATTTCAAGCGATTCTATGATATGTTGTTATTCTAATTTAAAGTAATGCATTTATATTAATAGCATTAACCTTTTATGAAAATTGAGACAAGTATTTAAAAAGGATCCATCACATAATTAATACGAATATCGATCAAAACTGTTGAAGGAAGTTTAGTCTTTAATGTTAATATGGAAATATCTTTCCAAATATTAGCGGAGAGTATTGCTTCATGTGCTGTTTGTTACAACACACATTCTTTATACAGTAACATTATTTTACAACTCAGAAAATGATCTATAAATTTATACTCAGAAAAATATAGAAAGTACCTTACACTGTTGAATGCATAATAACTTTAAAAAATTTGATTATTTATTTTCTATTTATTAATATTGTAACTAAAGCTGATACTTAAATATTCTGGGGCATGGATTTCTTGCGATGTTGAGCATCCAATCATTAAATTTATAAGCATGCCCTTTACGTCAAAAATCACATTTTACAGAAAAGCACAGATTAACTAAAATGCATGATAGAATAATTAAGTAACAATTTGTCTCTTCAGGGACTGCAGTAAAATGGATCCAGAAGTAAAATGCATATATTTTTTTATGTTAATGTGTAACAATTGGCATTTTTTTCAAATTTTGCAACTTATTTCGTTTTTTTAAAGTAGCATTATGAGCAAAATACTTTATTTTTTTTAAATGTAGATGGTGAATAGAAATAATGTGAGTCCTCTGTATCTTTAAATTCACGTATCATAACAGCTCGTGTGTGTCGTTTGCTCAAATATTTAAGCATTTAAATTTTCTAGTAAGTAAATAATTTACTGTCAATAACGCAGCATCCCAAGTAACATATCAACTATCATAAGATGTTTGCAATATCTTTTAAGTTTCCTTTGGCTTATTTATAATGTATAAAAACTTCCTTCGTCTATTCAAAAGCAACGCAAATGAATTTTGAAACTAATTTTTTTACATTTTTTGTTGAGCTTTTTATTTTTCATTCTCTCGTATAAAACATTTTAATTACTAATTACTTCTTTTGAAAAATTTAGGTTCAACCGAGAGAAATAAGCATAATATCACTTCAAAGATTCAAAAATAGTAGATCTATTTTAAAAGTATTGTGTAAATTTTAATTGGCTGTTTTTAATTTATTAACAGAAAATGGAGCAACCACTAAACAAATATTTGAAATTTATTTTCTTTGTATCCTTACACGTGTTTCTGAACTGACGAAATAGACAAGGTCATGTCAAGTTCATTAAAATGTGTCTTGGCACAACAATGAAGCATTTATTTACGTTAAATGAAAACCGTCTTAACAATTAAAAATATTTGTTGACATATAAATATATTTATATATGTCAACAAATTTCTGATATTTAAAAAAAAATGAAGTCACGCAAATTAGAGTTTTAATGTATTTAGATGCATTTTCTACGTAAAATAATTACATCAAGATTAAATCAATTGAGCATGCTTTTTTCAGATTCAAAATAGAGGATCATCTTAAGAACAGGATTAAGGAATTTTCAATTTTATTGAATTACTATAAATGTTGTCTCCTAAGAGATTTGAAAACTTTCAGAACTTATTTTGTGTATTTTGATTAATATTCTTATGTTAAGCTTTAATTTATGCACTTAATAGCACAAAATAACCATTAGAGGTCTTTAAATTGCTTAATGATTTATAACAGACTGCTTTGATGTGCACTGCATTTAAGTATATTTTGAAAGCTTTTGTATCTCATTACTTTTGATTTCATACTCTTAAAACGTACTTCAATTTTCAACTCCACCTGAATCCACTGTTATAGATTAGTTAGCTAGCAAAAAAGAGGGCCATATTTTAGTATTTTCGAATAAATACGCTGAAGTTAAATTTCTTTTAGAATCCATTTTCTGATTAAAGCTCTTTAAATGTGGTGAAAAGTCAAAAAAAAAAAAAAAAGTGGGTGAATTCTTAACTCATCTAATAAGAAATTACCTAGTAATGGTATTCCTTCCCCCAAATGCTGATTCATTGACTCGTTGAGGTGCAATAGTAAATATTCCTTGGTCTGAATAGAGGGAATAGGCAAAATAAACAATGTTTGAAAAGGTTTTACTAAGTTTGTGGTGTTTGTCCGTTATTTGTTTGGCTCATGAGTCATAAATCAATGTAATATATTTAGCTTAGGTAACAAAAAACAGTTTAGAAAACTCGAGACTAAACAAGCGAAAATATTTATCATCAATACCGAATAATAACTTATACCGCTCCCTCCAGAGTTCCACTTTAATTCACAGTCCTGATTATAATTAAAAAGTAATTCTCTTGTCAATTCATTTTCAATTGGTGTCTGAACTATCTTTGATAGTAATTACGTAGATGAATGCAGTTAGATCAATTCCATCCAAATCAGATTGTCACAATATTCGAGCAACCAATTCTTAGCCTCTCTCACTCTTCTCAATTACCTATTAATTATATCATTTTTCCTGAGCCATTTCACTTTTTTTTCACCTGCATCTAATTTATATAATCACTTTTCATTTGGAATGGAAGAAATTGTAATTTTATTCAATTAAGCTCAATTGAAGTCCCCGAGTTTATTGAAGAGAAAATCGCGAATAGCCCAACCACATAAGTTGGATAATTTCTAGTGTTTTTGAAAATTTTATCATTATTATATTCGTCCAATACATTTTGATAATTCAATCAACATTCTGTATTCACTAAATTTTACATTATCAAAATCTAAAGCTAACACGAAAATTGAAATTAGATTCTTTCCTAGGGGTTATAATTAATGAATATTGAGAAATTATTATTACTTAAATGTTGTTTTGTGACATTAAAATGAGAAAGTTATTTTTCATTGAACCCCCAATTTAAAGATGTTTGAAAAATTCTTAAAGTTAAATATAAAGGAAAGAGGAACAAAGGAATTAATAGTACATAATTAATCTGATTTAGGAAAAAAATTTCAAACAGAATACAACTCAGGTGAATTCTTACTAGAAAACTTTAAAAAATATCAAAATCTTTGAGGACTGTTCAAGGAACTTTTGGTATTGTTATATATATATATATATATTCTCTCACAGAAATTTTGTAAAGTGTAGACAAGAAAATATTTATAAAAGGGAAAATTAATTAGTTAATTATGAAAAATTACTCACGGTGAAGCACGATTATGATGCTTTTTTAGAAGAAATAATTTTAAATGAAAATTAGATACATATAAAATGAAAAAAATCCGGAAGAGATAGAGAGAGTAATTTAGAAGCAAATTGTTATAATTCAAAAATTTTAAAATGGAGATTTCTAGTTTCAAAAAATTGTACTAAATTATATTGATAAATATTAATACTTTTAAATACTACATACCGTAATCAATGCTATATTACTCTTTCATTTTTTTCTAACAGTAAATATTAAAAAAATGAAAAAAAAAAAAAAAAAAATCTTGGTGTCACACTTCTGTTCATAAATTCCGTATCCGATGAAAGATAACTTCAACGTTTTTTATTAGAGTATCCAGATGTTGTACGGTGATATTTCCTTTCAGATGAGGAAGTTCCATAAATTTTAACTTCACGGTTTTTTCTTTCATTACTGCAAAACCAGGTTGAAAAGTTCTCTTGTACTTAAACTTTGGTTCAAATCCGTAATGTATTGGCAATATTAATTAATTTTTATTTTTATTGCTTATTTTAGGGACCATTTATTTATAAGGAAAAAATATTTAATTACATCCCAAATGTAACTTAAGTGCTGTAGTTTTCTATGACAGAAAAAACAAATTAATAAGAAAATATCGCGTTAAAAACTGAAAATAAATACACTTCCTTCCAAATAAAGTAATAAATAGCTTTTTTTTTGTTTATAGAAGGGTCAGATACAATTAAGAGAGAATTGATGAAGGAACGATTCTCAAATATGTGTATCCATAAATTTCCTTGAATTAAAATTCCTCCCCCGTAACTTCATTTCATTGATTGTAGCTTCATTTCATTGAATTTCATTGATTTTCTAACACGTAGTTTTCATTGGGATCAAATTCATAAGTTAATTTTAAAATTTTCTTTCAATTACTTTTAAATTTTAAGTTGCTGTCAAGTCTTAAGAGAAATTTAGCATAGAATCGAATTTAAGGATGTTCATAGATTCTTCACCTGTAATTGTAGTTTACTTTTCGAATATTTGCTTTTATTTCCGTTTCTTTATTAAATAATAATAAAACAAATTAGTAGTTATATTGTTTTATTATTTTATTTCAGACATATTACTTTCTGTATAAATTAATTTTAATTTGTTAGTATACTAAATAATATGATAGTTTCAGTATGTCTCACGAATAATTAAATAGGCAAAATCTGATTATCTTTAAACGTTTCCAAAACTCAGAAGATTTAGATATAATTGGATATGAATTTATTTTATGAAATTCATTTTTAGTCAAACATGCATTTTATTTTACCTTCTGGCATACTTCTTGTGTTAAGATAATATTCATCCTATTTCACTAAAATGCATTTCTTAAAAGGCCCATTCAAATTAAATTACACAATATATTACAATAAATTTGTTAGTAAAAATTCTAATAGAACTTTGAAATAAGAGTTAAATCTCAAAATATAAATTTCAGAATGTTAATACAGTATTAGAGAATCAATGTATTCTGAATTTTAGAAATGTCTTCGCCAATTTAACTGAAATATTTATAAAGATACTTTTCCGTCGTAAAAATGGAGCATCGTTTTAAGGCGGATAATAATAATTTGAATGCACTTCAAAGTTTTAGTTCCTATGAAATTGAATTCTTAAAAAGGCGTCGCTTTAAAATTTTAATTCTAATATAAATAAACGGTAATATGAACTGGCTTACAAGAAAAAAACATCAACTATTCTCATAGAAAATAAATCAATTCCTAGTAATAAAAGTAGTTATTAATTTAAGTATTTAAAGGGTACACTTTAAGAGGATTCACTTGGAATAAATAGTCTCAGAAATACAATGCAAAAAACTAAAAATTTAGTTCCTGAGGAATGTATAATTATCTGGGTAATATTTATCCCATCTATGTTTCATATATTAGCTTCAAAAAAATGTGGTTTGAAGTAAATTTTATCGAATTTCTTATAAATGCTACAGTCAATGTCTTACAAATACTTAAATATATTATGGCATGAATTTCTTTGACAATTTGGTCATAAAAATATTTAAAATTGGAATTTGTTCGTGGAAATAACAATGTTTTAATGTCAGCCATTAATTGTTGTGGTAGAATATGGCCAACAAATGTTAACAAAGTATATTCAATACATCGAATTTCGGATAAATAGAGTAATTAAAAAGTATTGAAACTCACAAATATTAACATAAAGAATATCGAAAAAGAGAGAAGTTACTTTTCATACTTTCCAAAGTTTTGGTCTGTGCATTATTTAAAGTATTTTAACTATTTTTCTTGGAGATTCTCTTTATGACCATGTCAAAAAAAATTTAAAGTATTTATAATGCTTTTTTGAAATTAATTCACTCTTGTTTTCAATACTTAATTTTAGATTTCTAAATTTAAATAATGTTATAGCATTTATTTCACCAAAAATATAACGAATCTATGATTTAGATATTCTTGTATGTAGAAGCTAGCATATTTTTTATTGCTATGCTTTTGAGAAAAATAAATGTATGAAATCAATTTCCGTAGTAATGTAACCACAAAAATATTTTGTTGGTTCCTAATCAAAGGAGAGTAACATATTTATAAATAGATCTCAGCTTCTTTAAAAAATCAAGGTTATAATATCACGTGTTTAACGCTGTATTCAAACAACTTTCCCCTCACTATCATGAATCTCATTGATATGTTTCCGCACCTTTTTTTAGGTAATTATAAATATAAAAATTTCAATGTAAACTTCAAAATATGTTACAAAAATTTAGTGGAAACATTTTATTTGTGAGGATCATAAATTCTTTGGAATTTGTTTATTTCTCAAAATTTAAAAAGAAGCACACTATGACAGCTTCTAGGATAAATTTTAATATAATGAGTAACATTTCTCAAACAAAAAAACGTCAATGGATCTCAAGAAGAATCTTTAAGGTCGAATTTCTCTATTTATTCCTCAACTCAGATGCTGCATCCGTTAGAGAAAATTTTGGTTGACAACAAAAAACAAAACATAATAAATCTGTGTCAAATATAGTTACTTCCAACAACGTTAAATATATTAATTAGAGTTTGCAAAAGCTGATTTTAAAGAGATTTAAATCAGCTTTTAATTAAATTTATGTTTGAAAGGTACATTTTAATTTTTAATGGAAAGCTTGAAACACTATTGCATTGAGTCCCTGCGAATTCTCTGTGAATTATCTAACATAAGGCCCATAATTCGTGATAGAGACGCAAAAGAAATCTAACTAAGAATTCAGTCCCTCTGATATTTTGTTGATTGTATTTACAAATTTCAATCGGAGAGCAATAATAAAAGTAGGTCTGTACCTTAATGAAACGAAAGGTAGCAAAGAGGAACAAATTGAAAAATGCAACCACCGTGAAATCTAAATCCAAACTCAGCGTATGACTAACTGTGACAATTAAACAGAATCTCAATATATACTTCATAAATATATTCAACCTAGATAATCTCTTCTATAGTCTCTCCACAGCTACTCTAATATATAATCTCTCATCTAGACTATTTAAAGAAATCTAGAATTTGTAGTTCTTTTTGTTGTTAAGCATTTTCATGAACTTCGGAAAATGATCGTAGTCGTGCTGGAACGAATAGAATAGATAGAATAAAATAAAATAATACAAAATGATATAAAAATATAAAAGCAAATATCACATAGGTACAGAAGGCAGATTTTTGTTTAATTTCAACTAGTATATCGTTGTCTCCCGAAAAGATGAGATAGAGCCTCTTTAAGATCTAAAAACAAATGCGTCATGCATTTACTTATAAATATTTTCATTGTCTACTTAGGAGAAAAGATATTTAAAGCGAAATATATTTCAGTTAAAGTTATGAGTAAAATGAGAGAGATAATGTTACTTTTTAATAACTTGGAAATTTCTTTGAAAATTTAAGAGCTATAATTTTTCCTAAAATTCCTTTGTAAGTTGATTTAGTCTATTAGTTGTATAAAGTGTTAAAATACGGTTCGTAATTAATGAAGCATGTATAATATAACGTTTTCAGTTGAGCTTTATTATTACGTAATTTTGATCCACTTTAAAATTATTTACTAAAAGGTACTCACATGATACAAAGATACAAATAATGAAATAAAAATGCGCTCAAAATTTCCATGGAAAATGTCGAACAAAAATGCTTGTATTAGATTTTTAACATTTTGTTGTGTTTCACGTAATGTAATGATTCATCTTAAAGTTATGTCATTTTTTATAAGATGATATTTTTTGTAGAATTTTTGTTTATTCACATAATGATTATTGAAGTCTTTACTTAGATTCTTATTTTTAGTTATGCTTTTCATTTGAGAATAAATATGCAGTTTGTCCTTTATACATAAATGAGGCGGAAATATTATAAAACACACATTTCATATTTTGAGTTGATGTGATCTTAAATTATTAATTAAATATAATCTATATTATATATATAACTATAAAGTAATCTTTCAAACAAAATTAACTTCCTATTTTGTGTTTAATGCCACAGTATTTTTCTATTTGCTTAGAATACACGTAACAGTTTCTCCTTAAGAAAATTATTGTTCTATTTATAGGGGGGGAAAACGTGCATACATCTTAATCTTCATAATTATAGTGAGAACAACTGAGATATGCTTGTAAAACATTATTTACATTCTTCGTAAATAATTTATAGAACAAACGTATCTAAGAACATATTATTGTGAGTTCTTAGAATTGAGGTTTCAAGACGGAATATCAATTAACCTTTTATTCATCTGAAAATTAAAATACAATTTTTTTCTTGACATTATTTAAAATGTTGTTAGATTTAATTAATTGAAAAATAGAATTCCTTATATTCTTATCTCTAAGAAATAATTCATCAAAAAATCATATTTTAAAGCTAAAAAAGCTTTTATTAATAATAGTCTACTGAGAAAATTAATAAATTAATCTAAGACCAGCTTATAAGAAGCCTTTTTGGAATAAAATTTGTTTTAAGGAAATATAAGGGTATACAGATGGAATGTTATTATTAAGTTACTTTAAACATAATGAAATGAAATCATACATTAAAACTATAATATAAATATTTTTCCTTGTATTCTGTAACGAAGTACGAGATTTGAAAGTATAGTATGTAATGCTTTTGCAAAATCCTAGAAACAATAATTTCGGAATAAAAAATGCACATATATTTATAATATTAAAAGAAATTCATCTCAACGTCAAACGCAAAATTCATATAAACAAAGTTTTTCCATATTTAGATGCTTTTTTCTTGGATTTGGCGATATTTGAATCGTTCAGGTTGCAACCCCTCTTCAAGGTTCTACGTCAGAGAGTTTTGTTGAATTAGCTGTTCCAATGCTGTGACGATTTCATACATTGATTGTCGCAATGTACCATTCCTTGGACATTAGATTCATCAAAGTACTCACTAAGAATGAAAATACAATAAATCCGCACAATAAAATCACAATGCATTAGCTGAGAGATTCAGAAGTTCATGGGCATCGTATTCTAGTTCACGTATTCGACGTCGTCTTAATTTTTTTACTTCTTTTTTCCATTTTTGATTCGTTGTTTTTATGGATGCAATGTGAATATTTATTTCCTTTAAGTTTTTGATTTCTTGAAAAGAAGTGTAAATAAACATAAATATTCTCATATGGTTTCATTGGGTCTGGGAAGAAATCCTATAATTCAACTCAGGTAGGTTTTGGTATAGTTAAAAACGATTTTACTGAATTTATACCTAATATAAATTTTTGTGCTTACAGACTCTCTTTTCTGCCCCCAAAAAGCAATATCCAGTATGCTAAGACAAATTTCAGGAATTTTTCCTTATTAATTATGTTACAAATTATTTCAACAGTAAATTTTCAGATTGCTGATTGTTGAAATTTCAATTAAGCTGACAAAAACACCCTTCTTTAAATATTCCAATACTCCTTATATGTTTACATTAATATTTAATCAACAGAGCTTTAGAATATCAGCGAGATCCTGGAAAGACCAAATAACCTTTTAAAAGTAATTTCAAATGTAGAAGTAAAAAACTTCTTTAAAAAAGAGAGATAAAGTCATGAAAGAGTTTTCATAAGTCTCGTAAGTAAATAAAGCTACATTCACAAGTTTTGAAAACAAACTTAATGTAAATACCATTTTCATTACATTTTCTAGTAAGTTTTGAAATCTGCTCGTAGTGAATCTAATTATAGTCCTTAAGTTTTAAGATATTAGTAAAATAATTTAAGCTATTAAGCAATACAACAAATATTAAAATGTAAATTATGAAATGAGTTTATTAGTTTGGGAAGTTAAGACTATCAAAACTTTACATGAATAGGATTTTTAAAAATAAAAGATAAGAAGCTTTTTTTATTTGATAGAAATATCAAAGTAAAATATACATTAAGAAAATCATAAGCTGAAATGAAAGAAATTATTTGCAGAGGTTTTTTATTTTCATTTCGTAATAAGGAATTGTGATTCTTAATAAAGTCGCACTGAGAAGCAACACGATAGCTTTTGGTAATCCATCTCGAAGTTTTGAATATGTATCAAGTGACGAGGACACACCTGAGGTGGCACCTCCCTATCCAAACTTCTCCACCACGCCAATGGGAGGACTTGAGACATCGGCCAAATTTAGCGAACATCATTTATAATAATGAAACACTGATACGAAATCTCGCTGTATTCACAAAATGTAAATGAGAACATGCAATTAAACATTTACTCTGCTAGTCACATAAAATATATTCAACAAAAATTAAAACACCGTATACAAAATTGAGAGATCACTAGGTAGGATTTATAAAACTGTGTTTAAATATTGATTTTATTTATTTAAATATTTAATACTTTCTTCGGTGTTTGCTCTATTTCTGACTTGTAAGGAAAACACGTATTAACATAAACAAAAAATACAACCTAATTTTGTTAATGTCCTTTGATTTGAAAATATGTATGCTGAATATTTAAATATTTGTTATCATTTCTACTGAGGAGTGTATTCGTTATTTATATTACCAAATGTTTGAAAGACACCATAAGAAATTCCTTCAAAATAAAACTTCCAAAGTTGCTCTTCATAAACAATTTACTCATTTGATTTTTCTTAAAATAGGAGTACATTAGTTGATACTTTAATTTATCCACTTTGAAAAATATTAGTATATTCAAGATAATATATTTTAGAAAAGTAAATAAATGCAACCTTGTTTCCTTCATTTCTATAACCAGAAACCATAAGAGAATATAAATTTTATAAACATTTGTGATTGTAATTTATAAATTATTTCAAAAAATTATATTTCTAGAAGAGCAAAAATATTTTATAATAAGGGTATCTATATGCTGGAATGTAAAAAATAAGCTGAAAATATAAATTAGAAAACAGTAGAATAAAATTACCCGTTTCATAGGAATTAACAATCGAGGATGATGTAGCCGTATATTCCATAAAGCAACGTAGCATAAAACAAATATATAAATATTTAGAGCCCCACATATAATTTTTTTTAAGAATCCAATCAACTTTTTGAATCATTTTTCTTAAAAAGAGCATATTGATTCTAATATATTGCATTTAAAATAAAACAACCAATATAATTTTAAATAGAAATAGTTCAAATATCCATCGGCATGTTGCTTAAAGTACAGAATGGAAAATAAATAAAAAGTTTTAAGCGATAAACTGAAAAAAATTCAAAGTAGACCAGTAAACAGAAAAGAAAAAAATAACTTAAAAAAAGTAAAAGTAAAAGAAACTTTTCTTTAACTCTTAAATGTCTTTCTATTGAAATCCTTTCATGTTATCCTTTTTTTTAAATTAAATAATAATCTATTATCACCCTTATTTGATTAGAAAACAGCGTAGGAAAGGACATGTATTAGGATTTGGCTTTTTTTTCAACTGTAACGAAAAAATATTTGGACCTATGCAAATTACAGGTTATTTCTCTCTCTCTCTCTCTCTCTTACTTTGCTAGAAATGTGAAATACGAATGGTGTAAATCACTGCAGTATTGTTCATAATTTGTTTTTTTCTTTTCCTAAAAATTCCATGTCATGATGATCTACGTATCCTGAAATATCGTCAGGTTTACCGCCAGCCGATGAGACCACCTGGGTCTACTTTGGAGAAATGTCAACGAAAGAAACCCAGAACTTTCATTTTTTAAAATTTTTGTGTTTTGTAATGAATCTAAGTTGCATCGAAAGAGATGAATTGTTGCCTCAAAATGACAACGAAAACTCGTCACGGCAACAATTAAAACTAACCTATGAATCAGTTTCAAATTTGTTTTGTCACCATTAACTGATGGCAGCATACAACAGAAAAAACCAACCTTCTTTAGATTCGATATTTGTTGTCCACTACAGTACTTTTTTTGAACAATCTTTGTATACAAATTATGCATTGAATGAGTGAATATTTCAAGTTTCAGGCTGCTTAAATAAATTATATTTATAATTTTCATCTATACACATTTACTTTAATATTTCTAAATGAGAATGAAATCCTAGGAAATGTGGAGGAAATTATACCACTTCTTGTCAATCAATTCATCTTTTGATCATATTTTCATCAAAGTAGTGACATAATATCATGATAATAATGACTATAGATCGATAAATGTATTTCAGATAAAACTGCACCTCATCCCCAAACTAAATGTAGCATCCCATTATATATATATATATATATAATATGTGCGTAAATACATGTATGTGTGTGTATTGTAGGAATTATTTTTACTTAGAACTGTTAAATCTTAAAACTAGCCTACTTTTTTTCGCTTTTACTGATAAACTTTCACTTTTAATTTGTTAGAATTCTCACACACTGATTCTTTTCTCTTCATTTTCTTAATAATAAACTTTTAATAACAATGCTTTGAATGTTATTCATTTTTCTTCACTAGTATAACTTTACACTTTTCACTTATCTTTAAACTTCATATGAGATCATACTACAACTTTTTTAATTAATAAAAAGCTTTCCTTTTAATCTTTTAAATTCTTTTGTGTTGCCTTGGTGATCGATGTAGATTACTTATAGCACTTCATTCACCTCACGATCCTACTCTCGAGTGTCAACTAGGTCGCTTACATACTAACACTGAGAGGGTCATATAAGTAACACTCGCCCGTTTCAAAACACCCCTTACAGGCGGTCTTTAAACACTGAATATGATATAATATATGTATATATATATATATGTGTGTGTGTGTGTGTGTGTGTGTGTGTGTGTGTGTGTGTGTGTGTGTGTGTGTGTGTGTGTGTGTGTGTGTGTGTGTGTGTGTGTGTGTGTGTAACAATACTCAAAGGAATCAAGTACTTAACTTTATAGTCGTAGTTAAAATAAATAAATGAGCAGAAATATAAACCTATATATTATTTATAAAATTAAAAATAAATTTTTTTGGATTAATAAATATTATTAAAATTATTAAAGCTGAATTTTACGAAAATAATTCAGAAAACACAAAATAGACCTAAATAGCACAAAAGAAAATTGAAAAAAGAAAATCTTTAAAAATAATTGATCAAAATGGAAATGAAGCTATGTAATACTGCCTCTAGATTTGTTTAGTGATATCTGCTTATATCTTCATTAATAGTAAAATCAGTCTTCATCTTCATAATCAGTCATGCTTTATAAACAAGGAGTTTCAGTTCAATTCTACAGTTAAATTCTCGCTATAAATTCAAAACTTAAGTTTTGTCCCTTTCTTACTTCCTAAGATATGTCAATTAGGTTTTCTCCTCTGTTTTCAATCCTTCTGGTCTCTAAAATTGAAAGTAACAGAAGACGATTGTAACTGAAAATCTCGTGAGATGAGACTCCTGAACCTACGATAACTTATATATCCTTATTTGATACAGACGGGCCAAAGAAATTTTAACATACACCTCTAAATTCTTCAATACAAATATTTTAGAATCATTACGTATATACTTAGTTTGTGCGTAACGATACATTTCGTTTAGATTAAAAGCTCATAACTACATTTTATCAAAACACAGGTTTAATTTTTTTCTTTAAATCTCTAATCTCACAATAATTCTCTATCAAACACATGTTGCTTTTGTTCAACGGTTCTCTTAGTGTCTGCTTCACCCATCGAATGACATTCACTTCATTCGCCTTTACCCTTCTTTCCATTCTAGGCTCGTTGTTCGTTTATTCGTTTTAATTCAATCTTCCACTTTGCTTGCTCAGATGATTAAAAAAAATCCATTTTTACTTCCTAAATGGGGCCAATTGGTAACAGCAATTAAGAGCTGCTAGGAATGAAGAGAATTGTAAAACAACTGATGAAGCGATACTTTAAGAATTCTTAATATTCTTTCTTTGAGAATTTCATTCAATTACTAATAGATGTGAATATATCATTATGTCTAGATTTAAAATTATCTCATTTGCATTATGACGACATACTAGTGATTACTTTGCGCCTCTAATACAAAATGATCTACAAAACATTATTTAAAGATTAATGTGGGGTATCAGAAGATTTGATACATGTATGTTATAGTTAGATAAACAAATTTCAGCAGTATTGGTAGAGATACTAAAATTTTGTTTGCACATATATATTCAAATATCAATTAAAAATTTTGTCGTAGTTTTCGTAAGAAATGTCTCGAATTACTATCCATTTTTTAACTGACTAATTAGATATCCTCATAATGTTTAAGTAACTTAAATCTTTCTTCTCTTTAAATGAGGAAAACAAAGAAGTTGAAGTCTAAAACTACGAAAATAGGAAATAAGAAATGTTACCAGTTACATTGCACTAATCTTTACACGTGATGAGTATGGAGCTTCAAGTATTTGTTCAAACAAATGCTATTCAAGGTAATGGAATGTGTGAATGTAACACAAACTATTTTGACTGGTATTGAAGTTAAATGTCATATTATTTATGATTTTCATCACTTTAAACATTCTGTTATGATGTACTTTTGAAAATATTTTTATTTTCAAAATTGACTATTTCAGATTAACTTGGACAACTAAATTTTGCATTTAAGGAATTATTAATTAATTTTTGCATTATATTGCATTTAATGTAATATTATTTGTTTTTTATGTATTTAAAACTCCTACCTTAAAATATTTCAAAAGTCTTACTATTTTAAATACTTGCATTAATTTTTATAAAAAAGAAGGTGAATCTCATAATAGGACACATTAAAACCTGTTCGTTGAAATTAGTGATGGATATCTTTTTTCAAAAGTATGAGTAAATCAAAATTTAAGAGATGAAGTTTCGCACTTTTATAAGTTAGCTTATTCAGTTTAAAATAGGAGGAAATTTCTTTTATTTTATTCTTGATATTAATAGATTTTTCAGATAGTTTTTTAAAAAAAATACAGCTATTTCAAAACTCAAAATACGTGTGAAAGATAAACAAATAATTCATTTTCAACTGTTTTGATTAATTAATTATTTACAGCTAGTTTCAAATTAAATATCAGATATTTTAATAATCCTTGATTACTAGCCTTAGAAATAATTTCCTTAGCCTTGAAATTTCTAGATTTCACATGATATAGAAAAACGAGATAATGGAAATATTGTTTATTTATATATATATCTAATGCATTTGATTTTAATTGTTTAATAAATACTGTTCTTCAACGCATTTCACAACTCAGACATCTTCTCATATTCTTTGGTATAATGTCATAAATCAGAAAATTTCAATGTTAAGCATTAATGTAATTTTTAAATTTGTGTTAATATTATACAACACATTTCATTTTATTCACTTGACTAATTGGGTCTTTATTACATTCAAGTTTCTTATACGTATTGTCACAGAAAAATATTTCCATTTCCTACACTTAGATATTCAAAAAGGTTTTAATTTAAATATGTCTATAGAGGAGTTGAGTTTTTCAGTTTGGTTAACTGAATGTAAAACATAAATCATTCAATAGAGCAATTGCTTGACGAAAATCTAATGAATTAAATTAATAACTCTTTAGTAAACAATATTTCACCAAGTATAAATCATATTTTGAAATATTGATGCTAATACTACACGTACTTCTATAAATACTACCACAACATCTAATTGATTTCATGCTTTTAGGAAATAAATAAAATTAGAGGTAACTTGCATTAAGATTCGTTCATACATAATAATAAAAAATAATTGTACTTATAACAAAATCATAAAACTGTTTACTTTATGCGCTTACGAATAAAACTGAAATAGGTCAATTTTAAGCTAGGGAAAGATCTTATTAACAAGAATAAATCTTAATTATTTGCTAAGAGAACAAATAGTCAAAATAGAATTTTGTCGAACTTTAGAATATTCCCTTTTAGCTTAACTAAAATTCCGACAGAGTTTAGTTCTAGTTTTTGGATCCCAAGTATTTGCAGCTGCCGTTAATACTCTGTGTAGACACGAGAAGTCGCATTTGTTTTTTATGAGGTTTGAGAATTATTCTTTTTGTCTTTGGGATTTCCTCAACGTGTGTATTTAGCGAACGTTTATCAAAGGAGTTAAAGAAAAAGGCAACGTGCTGGAATCGTTTATTATATATAACATAAAAGAATAAAAAATGCTGAGAAATAGTTTCGTTGGCGTATCTGCATCCATCAACACTTATGTACCAAAAACAGGCTAGCATCAGTTGGAAAGTATAATCCTTGAAATATAAAGTCTATGTAACCAGAAAAGAGTCTAGCGTTATGTTAAAACAGAAAACTTATCGTCTCTTCATGAACAAGCAAAAATTTTCATATAGCTTGAAGTGGATTATATATACTTGTAAGAAAATAAATGATTTTTCGCTACCATTAGCATGTTTATTTTTCCGGTGACTTAGCGATATGTTAAGATTTTGCAGCTTTTAATAAAATTCAGTGAGAGTTCAAGTTAACCATGCAATTTCATTAAGGAACTTAATATACAAACGAATTTTCACTGCAATTTATTGTCAGTAATTCTTAGTTTTTAGTCACATAACGTGATGTAGAGTTAATAAATTCAATAAAGATCCGACCGATCCATATTTAAGAGGTATTCTTTGCACATTAATTCGTTTTATTTTTTATGGATACTCACATAACCATAATTTGTCTGGACAAAGAGAATATTGAAATGAAACATTCAATACATTTTAGAATTCTTCCATATTTATTTAACATAGATTAAAACATAAGGGAATATAATGATTATTTTTGAAATAAAATATTCATAATAAAGTTAAATAAACAAGTAAATGTTATTTGTTGTTATTGTCGATACTGTAATTCCAATCAATTAATCTTTAAGTGAGTTTATTAATTAAAACTCACTATCTTCATCATTTTAAATATTTAGAAATAGACTTCTTTATATTTTCTGCAACAAGGATGCTTGTGCATAATAAGCTTACAATCTTGATAAGATTCAGATGTGCTCCATATATTTGCTTATTTTCTTCCTAAGTTGGATTGCTTTTATCAACGTCACTATAGAAATAACACGAGGGATATAAAGCGACGGACCTAGTAGTTTGGAACCTCTGTCAAATGAGCGAGGACGACACCAAGCTGGCCCCTCTCTCTATCCATACCACGCTCTCGGGAGGACTTTGAACCTCAAGATTTAACTGCATCAGCCCCAGCTACGTAGGGCTTTTGTGGCATCAGGCTCCAGACCACGACTCGAAAAAACCGCCGGCTGAGATCCCGCGACCATGACCACTAAGCTACCGTGGCCACATTTTCGTCGAAGAGATTCTTTATCAATAAACTTCAGTAATGGTGGAGTTTCTCTTCCCTTCTCAAGCTATTAAAACTTACCTTTTCATATCAAGGACATTGATTTTCCTTTCTTTCAGTCATTGAATGAATTTATTTTGTTATTAAATATTATCATTTTACTATGTTTGCTGTTATATTATTATCTTTAATATTTTCGATTACAATAGTTTTATTTTAATATTTTTATTAAATGTTATTATTTTTGAAGTCCATCAATTGTCTTACAAATATATTTCTTTGTTTCATCTAGAATATTTTTAAAGTAGTAATAATTCACATTCAGTGGTGATTCGCACTATATGGCAGAGCCATTAATTAATCATTTTTTTTTTCAAATCTGCTATATGATTAAAATTATCATTTTGTAATGAAGATTGCGTCTAAGGTGAGCATGCTTGCCATTAATGTAGAATCATATAATTATATCCTTTTGACGATCTTCCAAGCAACAATATCTTCTAAGAGCCTCAATGAAATGTTTATGCTTGAATTAAAACTTGGTAATTATTCTGAAACAATTATCAGGCTATTGACGTATTAATGAGAAAGAAACATCAGATGACACTCATGTTTTCATACATGAGTAAGATATTTATATATTTCATTTCCTTCAGAATTTATCTCCATTCCCGTCAGAGTATCTCGGAAATAATATTAATACAAATGGTTAATCAAAACAAATGTCTTATCTTTTGTGATATCGTTGTTTACTGAATAAAGCTATATTAGAATTCTATTTTTAAATTTTAAACTACTTACATATTTTGAGATTGTGTCTCTTCAGTTTACAAGATTAGAAACATTTAAGGAATTAATTTGCATGCTCTTGAATGGAATTTTTAAACTGTCAAAATCAGTAGCATCGACTTGACAGTTTCAAAATATAAAATAAACAAAAAAATCAAAAATGTGGAAGATTTTTATTCTGCTGATTTTGGAATTATATAATCCCAATGATGAATCGAAATTTCGTCTTTTTAACTATAAAATGTTTAGAAAACAAGTTTATATTAACATGAAATCAATTAATAACTCTCAATTAATGTAATTTATTATTTCTTGTACCTTATTTTTGAAAGTTCGAACTTTGCATGCGTTATGTTAAAATTATTACGTGCATGACACGAATATACCGATTAACAAAATTCCAGTAACAATTTTGTAAAAAACAATGTAGTCTTCATCATATAGTGATGTACATTATTTTTAAAGAGCTTACAAATTCTCAAATTACATCTGGAAAACATGGATTATACTTGAAACGATAAATTTATTTATTGACAAAAGAATATAATGGAGAGAAAATCAGCTTACACATCCTATGTTTCAAGCAATCATTACTGAGACAGTTTTTGTCTGCATCGGTATATCAGAGACGAAAAGCAATGTCCTCTTTGAGTTATATCGGAAAAGTGGCATACCCAGAAGAGGTAAAGGGACATATGCACCCCAAGGTTTCCTCGGAATCTGAATATTTCTCTGGAGATTCTTACCATTATATTATTTTCTAAATTTTAAACATAAGATCTTTTTCTCCTCATGCTTAAATTTTTCCATCACAATGAAAAAAAGATTTCAACTAAAAGCCGATTCGAAAAGAATAGAAAAGTCTTTGCTGTCTCTGAAACAGTGCTTCTGGTTTGTGTTTGCATATAAAGAGAAGGGGTGCTTCCCTAAAATATCAAATTTTATTCTAGTGTTATTTTAAGTAGTCTTTTACTTTTTTAAATATTTTGATAACGATAAAATTAAACAATGCTTGAAACGTTTTAAACAAGAAATAAGATTGATATAGCATATTAATTACTTTTTACCAAGTGGTTATTCTAAACTAAAATTGCTTCTGTCACAGCAATGACGATATATACCCCAAAATTATTTTCTGGACCTCTACAGATATTGGATGTAAATGGATTATAGTTTGCAGATTGTGGAAAAATTTTATAATTATAATTCTTTTCCTCTTATTCGATTTTTTTTTTGAAATTGTAATAAGGCTCCTGATGCCCTTTTTATAACTAGAAGACAAAACAAATTTCCAAATTAAAACCCCTAAAATGGAGAGATTTGAAGGGCTATATAAATGTACTTTCCGAATAAAATATTTATATCAACAAATTGATAAAACACTTTAACACCACAATTATATTATTTCAAAGATGAGATTCATAACATGTTGAATTTTAAAGGAAAACTATAATATTTGCTAAATTTTGCGTAAGTAATATCTGAACGATCTTACCTATAACTAACTATTCGAAATCAGATATCTTTAACAAGATCTAAGTCTCAAGTTTTGAGGAAAAAAAACATTACAATGAGATTGAGAATTTCTTCTCAAACAGTACATAACATTATTCATAAGATTTAAAGTTTAAAATATTTGAGCTTAATATACTTTGTAGAAAGCACATTAAAGGGAGGGTAGAAAACTTTATAAAATCATCTAGCTGGAGATGATGAAAGTTTTCATAAAAAATTATTAAGCATGGCTTTATTTCAATAAACCAGATATATAGGATGATTTTCGTCCTTCTATAAGTCATTCTACAAGACAGTTTTAAAATAATTCCTGTTCGTAGCAGATTTCCTCTAACGGCAAGTTAACATTTAAAATAATTTCAAATAATGCTAAAATATACTCTCAGTGTTATCAAATAGAAACTTTCTGGATCTATTAAAGACAGAAAGTCAATTTTAAAAAGAAAACGGCATTGTCAAGTAAAATTACAAATGGAAGGAAAGAATTTTGAGTCTGACAATCAACCATCTCACATAAAACAATAAAGGACTCAGAAACTGGAACAAATGCATACTATGTAAATACCTGTTAAAACATTTGTTACTTCCCCATTGCATTTTGAGCCATTGGTTTATTAAAACGTCTACATATGCTAAAATGAGTTTGGAAGCCAGGTTCGAGAAATGCTTAAAATGATGATCGATCAGTTAGAGAAAAGTCTGATTTTATGCAAAATTCGAGCAAGGCTGCAGTAAAACCATAGACAATCGAGATAGAACAAATAAATACAAAATTATGTGATACTCATGGAAAATTTACAATCAAATTGTTTCCTAAGTCACATGACCTTCCACAAAATTTTAGAGTAATAGAAAACTAAGTTAATGCTCTAGTTCATTATAAAGGGAAATGTAATAAAGATGAAGCAGCCTTCTTTCCTTCCGTAGATACCTATAAATTCCTTTGTTAACAGGTGATAAATACCCAAAAGCCTAATCATTTTTTTACATGCGGGCAACTTTTTGGCTTAGCCATGCAATTCCAATCCTCTTCTTGCTTTCTGGATATCAGAAAATTTTATGTTTATTTTTTAGTAGTGTTCTTTTTTCCTTAGCATTTCGAAAATATTATTTTTAAAATTATGCATTGTAATTAAATTTGCTATATTCGATTTTAATGAATTACTTGGTAAAAGTCGACGAATGAAATGTTAAAACTGCTTTAGAACTTAATAAAAGAGCATCAAGTTGATAAACAATAATGATTGAAGTAAGCAGGAGCAGAGGAAAAATCTAATTTTGGTGATAATTAAACATTCTAAGGACAGAAGAAATATAGATAGCAAAATAAACGCTTAAACGTGGTGTGTGCGTCAAAAACCTATTATTCATATCAATATGAACTTTTAATGACAAATAAATAATTTTTAAAAATTTACAAAACAATATTTTTTATATGTAGAAATTTTAAAAATGATAAGTTTTACAGTTTACAAAAAAAAAACCACGAAAATATTTCCATATTAATATAACTTTAATTTGATTTGTATTATGAATTAAAAAAACTATGTTTTAAATTTGTGTGGGTGACTTAATTAATATTTCCGAATATTCATTGAGGAATGAACTCATTATAATGCGCTTGAAACTATCCAAATATCAATACTTAAAGGTATCATTTTCATATAAAAATTTATAAAAGCAGAATTTAGTAGAGTTATTTTCAATATCTATGATTGAAATATTTAAAGATTATTATTCTCTACTTTGATTTTTTGCTTTCATTTTACTTTATGCAGATGCTACTTAGATGCTGTTGATAAATTTCACTGCTACTAAGCATTATATGTGTAATAAATAATCTCTGTTATATGATTGTATGCAAGAAAATTAAAAAACACAAGCAAATTTGGGAATTTGGGAGGTTATGAATCCTCCATCAAATTTTAAATATTTCTCTCTCTCTTCCTTAATAATAGTAGAAAATAGTAGATATATCACAAGTTTTAAATATTTGGTTGTTCTAGATCATTCTAATGAGCGTATTACAAGCAATCTATGATCGATAACCTTTAAGTAATTAATTTACCTTTAACTACTGTTGCGCCGTTTTTTTTTGAACTTTATAACATCTGTGGTGACCGTGATAGACCTAACTCAAAGTCGCGGACTCGGCAGACGTTATTTTTCATCGAGTCATGCGTTTTAACCCCTGAAGGCCGCAGACTTGCAGTGAGGTGGGTGATGCGTTAAGAATTTGGTCGAGATCAAAAATGCTCCTTTTCGTTATGTGGAAAGCGAGGAGGATCAAGCTCAGATTGTTCTTGTCAGCCAGGCTTAAAATTACGAGTTCGTCGCCAGTAGTCCTCGTATGCTTCTCAGTGTGCTGTAATGTATATTACGTTCGCCTATGGCACATTTGCTCTAAAATTATGGTGAACCTGCCTTTTTTAGAACCTTCCTGTGGAGAATTTTCAGGTCACATACCAATAATCATTGCTGAAACAAGTTTAAATCCACTTTTTAGTTTCGAGATCTGGCGTACCGCGTTACTGCTGCAGTTCCAGGATTATTAAAGAAAAATTGAGAATACGCGTTTTCTATATTATTCTGGTTTCTTGTGATTAAGCCGTGATATTTTTGTTTTAAAAGTTTTGTGACTAAAAATGTAAGCATCTATTTACTGTACAGAAAATGAAAAATAATATTATGAATAATTGGTCAGTAAGTTTTCTGACATCAAAAAAGACTATTATTTATTTATGAGTAGTATATAAATGGGGGTTCAACATAGTGGTGGTGGTGGAGATAAAGTGTGGAGATAAGACTACGGTGGTGGTGGTGGAGATAAAGAGGTGGAGATAAGACTACAGTGGGTGGTGGAGATAAAGAGGTGGAGATAAGACTACGGTGGTGTGGTGGAATAGACAGTGGTGGTGGTGGAGACAAGTGGTGGGAAGAGTGGATTGCGATGTGTCTTTAACGAACTTACTTACCTGTTTGACAGGTGGTGCCCTCTTTGTGTTTGAAAAAAAAAAGATAAATTTTTTAATAGATGTCAAATATTAATTTTTACATTTTAAAAATATTATGCAGCTTTTTTTGTTCATAAATTGTGAATTAAAATATAAAGTTTTAATTACTGAAATAAACACTTATTAAAACTAGGGTGAGTAGATATTAAACACTATAATAATTTTAATTTTAATATTTTGATACTCTGGAATCGAACCCGTATAAAATTATTTAGCAGATTCTATTCGCTTTAGCCTATCAGTTGAAATACAGTCAAGCTTTGAATGTTTAGTATATAAATGATGGTATTGCACGATTTATTTCATTTTCAAAATATGGCACCGACAGTGAGTTTACAATCTGTGTGTTTGTATACAAGTTTGGCATTATTTTCGTATTATCTATATTTTTTTTACTGGAAGAGAAAAGTTTGCGGTGGATTTTATTTTAGAATTTAAACAAAGCTGGGAACTTAACCTTTTCCATATAAAATAGATCATTCAAGAATTATCAATATGGAGGAACATATCAAGACGGCCAGCGAGTGGCTAGTTTTGGAGGTGTAGAGCATTACATCGTGCTGTCAAAGGCAAAGAGTATCAAAAGCACATTAAGGATTGAAGCGAAGGGGTAGTCTCGCCATACCTTCACAAAAACCAATCGAAAAAATTTCCAACGAACCGTGTCCTCGTATATTCGATTAATCAACAATGGCAGAAGCAGATTTAGTGGTTAAAGTAGTTTGCAAAACACAATGATGGTTTTCGATATATTTGACATATGAACTTGTTTATCGAAATATGCATTCTATCCTTTGAAAAAGCTGTGTAAAGACATTTCAAGGCGTTTAAAACTATATTTTCTAACAGAAAACCCAAGTTCTTACAGACAGATGCAGAACAGAATTTACAAATGAATGTTCAAAGTTTTTAAAACAAGAAGGTGTTAGATTTTTTACAACGCATAATAATACCAAAACTTCGGTCATTGAACAGTTTAGCCAGACCCTTAAAAAGCAAATATTTCACACTTCCATACTTATGAATACGCGCATTTTGAATGATTTATTGCATAGTTATAATCATACTTACCATTCAGTAAAGAACTCTACTGAGGGACTCGGATAATGAGAATGACGTATGGTTTTACATTATGGTGATATGGAGACATAGAAAAAGCCTGTTTTTTTCAGTGTAGGAGACATCGTGTGCTTTCAGAACATAAATTGCTCTTTGAAAAGGTTATGAAACAACTGGACTGAAGAATTATTTGAGTGACAGAGTGCGTGCCAAGACACCCACCCGTTTATCGGATTGACCTGTTGGAAGAGCCTATTCAAGATACGTTTACGCTCAAGAACTAAAAGTTCGCCAGAAAGAATCCCATCGAAAAGTATTACATAAACAGTTAAAAGGTCAGTTGATATAAAGTAAAAAATATGAGGTTATCCATCTAAATTTGATCAGATATTCAATCCTCTGATTTATTTATTTATAAAGTGTATACTTCTTTCTCAATCATTTTCAAAATGTCTTTCTACGTAACACTACCATCTATAGTTCTGATTATTTTCCGAAAACAAAATATCGATTTTAATGAGGATTACCTATCTATGGATTGAAGGAGAATGGGAAGTGGGCCTTGTCAGATTTATCTATCCACACTTGGTATAATGTAATAACAATAATAATGTGTTGGTTTGAACTGGAGTGACGGACAGATATTAGCAAGAAAAATTCCGCCAGGATTTGAATCGTGCCTGATATTTTGAAAGTCATGTGATACAAAAAAAATTTATTTTAATTATAACCCCGTAACAGACAGGTTCAGCTTACGTGAAAAACAAAGCTAAAGTGATTTTAGAAGATGGCTAGCTCAAATGCTGGGTTTAACCCATGCAAAATCGAATCATCTGATACTTCAAGAACATACGATAGATAGCCTTTCATTAGCAGATCCATGTGCATGCACAGAGTTCTTACTGTATTCTGATATTTATGAACCTCAAATTATTGGGATATGTTGGCTCCATTACTACGCATCGTGAATGTGACAGGACGCGACGGTGATGTGTATGTGAAATATGATCGACCACATTACCCACATGTTACCGAAAACAAATTGACACCTTAAATGGTTATAAGATCTCACAAGGCGAACTTATACCATTTGAAAGCGGAGATCATACGTGAAGCTTCACAGACAGAAATACCTCTCTCATATGTTTGTTCCATACAATTGTTGTCAAAATCTTTCAGATTGTATACATCTGGAGGTGGCCTCAGTTATTATCAAGTACCCCTTTAAAAAGGTTATGGATTTGGAGGATTGATTTGAGCCTGTATTAGAACTGCTGTCCCTAAATCAGGGCGAGAGGCTGTTGGAAACAATTGTTTCACAGTGTGTAGATGAAATGAATATATCCAGGGTGATACAGAAATAGAACTCAACGTCAGCTTAAAAAGAAGCCAGGTCGAAACTGACAGAAAAGCTCAATAAAGTAAAAAACCATGATTGGTTCAGAAGACACAATAAAAGAGAAAGCAATTTAAAATAATATCATTCAACGCAAAGCCAAGAAGGTGAAAACACAGCGATATTTTTTGTAGAAATGAATAGTTTAATACATAAAGATTCTCTACATGTGAAATCGAGATTGGACTTTAATTCCTCCTACACAGACAGCTATAGAAAGTGGTTTTATGAATATCACCCACTGGCTAATATACGAGATGCCTGAAAATTAAACATATCTGGGGCGGAAGATTCATAGACTCGGCTTCATTTTACATTAAAAGTAAAATTACCACTTGGATGGAACGTCTCTGCGGAAAAAGCCTGCTCCAGTGATTCTGTTTTTACTGTTTTATTGACAAGTGGACTGGCTGACGAAAAGATAATCTCTTCTTCAGCAATATATCCATCGTGCTTATGTAGAAACATTATAACTACGGTAAAGATGCAAAAACGTTTATTAACTTGCGAGATGTTTTTATAAGGATACCTTTTAAATGTGTCGACCTCTTCTTTAGGGAAAAAGGAATGAAGGACTTAAAACGTTATGATTTAACATCTAAAGTCAGATATGAGACATGATTGGACCTCTGCTTTGTGATATTTTTCACAAAGATCGTCTTTTACTGATTTAGTAGACGTAAAATAAAATAGCCACACGAAACCGACTTTTGTCTGATGTCAACAAAAACGGGAGAACTACCAAGGTTGTGTTCAGCATGCGTCTTTATTTATTCATGAAAGTCAACCCAGGTGTATCTTTAGGTCATGATGCTTTGAAAGAAAATGGAAATATCCTATTGACGGGAGTATTAAGATATTATTCATACCAAGGAGGGCAGGCTGTTCCTTCATGCAGACAATGTGTTTTAGGAACGTAATGACAAAGCTGTTGTTGTGGATGTGGACAACGCCGCGATAAACAGGCAGTTAAGCCTTAATCCTTTTATTTATTTACACCTAACTTTTTTGGTATTTACGTTGATGGACAACCAGTACCTATAAACCCTTGAATTAAATTATGAAACCAACAGTTATATAGGCCTATCACAGATGTTTTCGAGGCTTTAACCTTGATGAGGAAACTATTAACGCGAGAAAGGTTGCTCAAGGTGCGCAATTTCATGTTTTGACCTTAGCCAGATTTATGTGATGGACCCCATCTTAACTTACAGTACACCAAGGTAATTTACGAATAGAAATTAAAGTTTGCTAATGCCCTCACATGAAAACGATTTCAGTATTTATTTACAAATTTGAAAACATCACTAGAGATTAATACTCGTCATATTCTATGTGATTTTCCAAGCTGAAAGAAAAATGAACAGCCTACAAATTAAAGATATTGCAGCAAGACCTCTGGACTAAAATATTTTCTAGATGTGCATACTGTGACTGCTTACCAGAAAGGATCGTGTGCTATCTGCCTGCTTCGTCTGTAACGTCGTTCTTCGGCTCAGCCCGGGAGTCAGCCTTTTATTTATTATCACCCTAATGAAGGGGAGTTCTTTGATTCTTATGGAACGAACCTATACATTTTTCAGGACCTATTGCAAATTTTGCACTTCGTTGATAATGAATGATTATACTCAATGACTTACAATCACGATAACTGCAGTGTGTGGACAATATTGTTGTATTACTGTATTCGAAATGCAGGTAAAACTCTGAAAATATTATACTCCTATTTTGTCAAGCTGATGCGTGCAATGATCGTCGTGTATGACTTTGTATGTAAGCGATTTCTATCTGTGTTAATTTTTATCAATAAATGCCTATTTAAATTTCATATATTTTGTGTTTTGTCTTTCTTTAAACCTAATGTCTATATCATGTTCTTCATTTAAATGGAATTTCAAGCTTACAACACCCTTTCACAATGGTGGTAGGCTGAAAGCCCAACTCAATCAGGAAAATCGTTTTTGTAGGGATCTGTTAAATTTTAGGACCATGATGTTTAACCATCCATCGACAAAGTGATTTGGTTTTATGGGATAAATCAACCGCTATATGATATTGAAAATGTAGAATTTGTGGAGGTTTTCCTTCGAATTATAAAGAATATTTAAGTATGAATCGCTATTTATTATGGACGACTTAATGGCAGAATGTTAGGGATCCTCATTAACTCAGATTATTTACAGGTAGCCACCATTTTAAATTTAAGTATCATTTTATTAGTCAGAATATTTTTCATAAAGGAGGAGAAATAGAGAAATATCAATTTTCGCACTACTTGGTGTTATTTAAAATCAGAGTCTAAGCCAAGCGATGCATATAGGCAGACAATTGACGAAGCATTTAAATTTTTTTCCAGAAGTTTATGATGCTACTAAAAAAACCACATTCTATTTCGATTGATTTAAGAAACGCATGTCCGAGGAAATGAGGTTCGCTACGCAGATTTTACCTAATCGTTCATTATGTTTATCAATTAAAATAAAATGGTTACAAGTGACAAAGAAAATCAGTTTCTAATATGACATTGTCAGTCACAAGTCAAAGATTTGCAGTTCATTTATACCTGCCCTCACCTGTTACGTAAAGACATTGAAGAATTTACCTAATCATAGCTAAAAGCGATTTGCGGTGAATCTTTTACAAGGAAATATCTAAACTAAAGCAAAGTGTTTGAGAAAGTACAAGTCTACTTTTAAGAAAATTGGTAATAAAAGGAACTTTATATAAGAAGAAAACTAATTATACTACATGGTGGTTTTAAGCATTCTCATTCCAGCTGCCGTACTGCCATCTCAACTTTACTCAATGCAGCACGCTAAAATTTGCTTATTCAGAAGATCAATTGATAAAAATGTGCGGTCGCGAAACGGCAGCGCAGATTCGAACCTGGTCAAGGGATCGAAGTCGGGGCCTACCAACCAAGCCGAAAGATATCTCCTCGGGCTGGTAAAGAAGCGCAATCAGTGGCGCTGATGTAGAGGCAGTCATACACTCCCCTCAGTATCATCGCAGCGTGATATACGGAATGAAGATAAACGTGCGCCAATTTATTCAGAAGTCTTTTGTAGAAGGCCGAAACGTGCGCCATTTGTCAAGAAGGCGCGAAACGTGCAAGGCAGAATATCACTAGTTGTCTTGACACACAGAGACAAGTGTTTTGCATCGGAACATATGCAAACATAGGCCGTGCCACCTGATGCTAAGCCCAGAGTCACCATAACGGTGATCGTCGGCATATCAAATAGTAGGTACAGAGTCGTGCTTGCATCTTGTATCACATCCGGGTCACCGTACAGCGGTCGCAGAAACGGCAGCGCAGATTCGAACCCTGGTCTCGAAGTCGACGGAGCCTACCAACAAGCCGAAAAGATATCTCCTCGGGCTGGTTGAGTAAGGCCTTTTAATCAGTGGCGCTGATGTAGAGAGAAGTCCCTGAAAATACTCCGAGTCAACAGCAATGACAAAATTTGATCATGCAAATTAAAATCTTAAACAGTAAGCTGCCTGATTATGAAAAATGAGTATTATGAACTGTTAAGACGAAATGAATTTACAAGACTATAACCTACCGGGAATAGCTTCTGAAAATCATGCATTTGAAGATGAGCACCCCACAGAAAGACAGTCAAACTGAAAGGAGAAATCAGCCCAAAGTGGACGAAAATTACTGTCTATTATTTTGGAGTCTGATGCCAAAGACTTATAAAATCATGCATCGACGTTGTGAACATTCTTAAGATGACCAAATATCTTGAGCTGGAATGAGCAAGGGAGAGGTTTTTTCTGAGATAAAATATCACATTCTAATTTGGCTGATCTGCTTGTATGATTTTTACGAATCGAAAGTCATCACCATTACTCTAAGGAAGAATTTTTACAAACTTACAGAATTAAATAACCCTAGGCACTATATAAATATTGAAAACTCCTTTTGTTAAGCAAAAATACTAACACTGCCTGCTAAACGCAAACAATATGTCAAACCAGTTGTTAAGCAAAGAATGAGCGTAAACAAAGTATGATGAATCCATTGGGAATCTTTTAAATAAAAACGTTTTACTTATGTGTGTACTCCATGTTTACATCTTTTTAAACAAGGAATATAATTTACAAATTTACTAAAAGATTTCACAACAGAAATATGTACAGAGTTTTATCAAAACTGATTTTTTAATATTTAAAAGCTGTTTAAAATCCTCTCATGATTAAATTTTATGTTTCAATAAAAAAAATTTACTTAGCAAAAGTAATTAGTAAACATAATAAATTGTATAGTTTATAACTTGTAACAATGATCTAAATTTTTCAAGTTAGATAATTTAAGTCTAAATATTTTTCATGTCATAAACATCTGTAAAAAATAATAAAACCTTACCTTTTTGATGCTTTCCTCACCTGTAAAAAATATCCTGAAACATTAAAAAAGCAACACTCTTTAAAAATAACCAAACAATTTTCATAATAACCAGTTTATTGTACTGTTTCAAACAAAAAACATTTCGAATAAATTTCACGTCTATATTTTCCAAAAATCTTTTAGAAATACATTTTTCTCTACGCAAAAAGTCTTTTACAATGTCATGAATATTAACTAATATTAAAATAAGGTCCGAAACATTACAAAATTTTTCAAATTTTGTAAACGTTATGCATGGGTGCTGCAATTGACTACCATGGTTAATAATGCAGCCATTGCACTTGAAAATTTTAGGAAACACACTCACGACACTTTCTTCGATAGAAATGATGAGAGATTTCATCAAAGACAGTTCGTCATCGATTTTCACACAATTTGGTGAATAGTTCATCTGTATGACTTTAGGTAAATAGTTTGAATACAGATAATCAATGAGTTCTTCATTTAAGTCATGTGCGCCGAGTTTTAAATTATTTAACTGGTCGTCATCCAAAGCAATCCAAGCATTTGTTTGTAAATTTTTTACAATCATTTGGGAATTGGTATTTGTTACTAGAATATTGTTGTTTGCAACGAATTACGAAGAACTGTACAATAGATTAAAGTTAAATACTTTTTGGAAAAAATCAAACCATGAGTGTAAATCCATGGCCACTCCATTCAAGGTTGGTTTCACACTACTTTCAGATATTAGAAACTTTCGAATGTGAATTTTGAAGAATCCTTTGTATAATTCGCATCGTAAATATACGCAATGATTCAGATCTTTGCGGAAAACACACACATTTTCTTGAAGAGATTTAATGATGAGGGATCCATCGGTGAGTTGAGGAGACTTTGAATTAAGATCACAAATAACAGGAGTCGGTGAATCAATATTTTCAGGATTCAATGAAGTGAAAAAATCATCCAGTCCTTCGAATGTATTTTCAATGGTATCCTGGGTAGAAGCGGTCTCTAAAATAACACTATCTGCTTCTTCCGCGCGTGCTTTTTTTGAGGTACTATTCTTCAAATGCATCAACCCTCGTTTGTTTGTTTTTAAAAAAGTAGTCATTTTTACTTAGGTAAATTTTAAGAAAATCTAAAGTTTAAACTAAAAGTATATTTAAGCTCAAGCAGAGATGATGAAGACACAAAAGCCAGAGACCAAATGACATTTACTCAAGAAACACTTACAAAGAAACCTTAGTGATACGAAGCGATAGCGAATTGCAGTCATGTTTATTATCTTAAATAACGAATAACTAATCCCCGACCAATAGTGTTACCTGTTTCATAAAATATCTAATCTACAAAGTAACTCTTAGTCGTCAAACACTAAGAAAATAGTGATATGTGCATGCACAGAATTTAATCACCAAAGAATTTTATCATAACCAAACATTTCCTCTAAGTGATAGTGTTGCCTTCACACAGGATGTTTATGCAAAGAATTTTATCATGTTTACTATCAGACATTTCCTCCAAGCAATAGAGTTGCACGTTTTCACAACACTTACATAGTTCTTGCTTTCTCAAGAATTTTCTTGAAAGATATAGGGAGTATATATTCACAACAAATAAGACCCTTAGTCATTTCTCAAGACCATCAGGTACAGAGAAGACTTCTTTTGCAGTGACTCATCTTATATAGAAATGGAAGCCACAAAGAATATTAATTCTACTACTCCAGATGTTGAAGATGTAAGTGTTTCATTATTTTTAATTTAAATTATTTTTAAGTAAATTCTTAATCATTCATTTTTATTAAAAATTAAGAGTTAGATAATGGTTTTAGCTGAGTTAAATTAGTTTTTTAAATGAATAAATAAGTAAATATTTGGCTTAACAAGACATAAACCCTGCGGATACGCATACGTTGTGATTGGTGCTAATGGAAAAATACTGAAGCCGATCACTGTTTATCGAGGACCCGATGCAGCCACTCATTTCATCAACAATTTGATAAAAGAAAAAGACAATATTTCTTCAATGTTAACCACTATTATGCCAATGAATCTTTCACCTGAAGAAGAAGAACAATTTAATTCCGAAACACAGTGCTATCTTTGTAAACGTCCGCTCAAGAATGATAAAGTTAGAGACCATTGTCATTTGAGTGGGCGTTATAGAGGAGCAGCTCATAATTATTGTAACTTACAATATAAAATGAGAAAAATGATACCCGTTGTGTTTCATAACCTTAAAAATTATGATGCTCATCACATAATTAAATGTTTCGGTAATTTTAAAGACCATGAATTCAACATTCTTGCTAATAATATGGAAAAATACATCACTTTTTCAATGAAAAAAATTATTAAAGAAAATAATATTACAGTATCTCTGCAATTCATAGATAGTTTTCAATTTTTACCAACTTCATTACAAAAGTTAGTCTATAATTTAAAAGATAGCGATTTCAACATCTTAAAATAAAATGTATCCCACGATAAAATTCATCTTCTTCTACGAAAAGGTATTTATCCCTATGAATACGTGGATACCTTCCAAAAATTTTCAGAGATCGCCTGCTTCTGCATTTTACAGCGCATTATCTGGAGAACATGTGAGTGCTGAAGATTACGAACATGCTAAAAATGTGTGGTCCACCTTCAAAATTAAATCTTTAGGTGAATATCACGACCTGTATGTAGCTAGTGATGTTTTGCTATTGGCTGATGTGTTTGAAAATTTCCGAAAAATATGTCTAAAAAATTATGAATTGGATCCTGCACACCTCATTACATCACCCTCTCTTGCATGGCAGGCTTGCTTAAAAATGAGCCAACAACCTTTAGAATTGTTCACAAGCATTGACATGCATTTATTTATTGAAAAAGGAATTCGTGGGGGGATTTCAACGATATGCAAAAGGTATGCTAGAGCTAACAACAAGTATTTAGAAAATTATGATCCTTTAAGTCCGTCTAAATATATTATTTATTTAGATGCAAATAATTTATATGGCTGGGCAATGTCTCAAGCCTTACCCTATGGTGATTTTAAGTGGATTTCTCCAGATACATTTAATAAAGAGCAGATTTTATCAATGCATGAAAATAGTGAAGTTGGTTACATTTTTGAAGTAGACTTTGAGTATCCTACAGAACTTCATAATTTACATAGTGACTATCCCTTGGCACCCGAAAAATTGTTAATTAAAAAAAATATGATTTCACCCACTTCAAGAAAAATATTACAAACATTCAGTTTTGAAAACTTTCACGAAAGTGAAAAATTAGTACCAAATTTGATGAATAAGAATAATTACATCGTATATTATAAAAATTTACAACTATACATATCTTTAGGATTGAAATAAACAAAAGTTCATAAGGTTTTAAGTTTCAAGCAAAAACCTTGGTTAAAACCATACATTGAGTTTAATACCAATCAAAGAAAATTAGCCTCTTCTTCATTTGAGAAAGATTTTTTCAAATTGTTAAATAACTCAGTGTATGGTAAAACAATGGAGAATGTTAGAAAACATTCAAATGTACAATTAGTCACTTCTGAAAAACAAGCCAAAAAGTTAGTAGCAGCTCCTACTTTCAAACGTTTCAAAATTATCACAGATAGTTTAGCAGCTTTGGAAAAAATAAAATCATGCATAACCCTTAATCGTCCTATATACATAGGATTTGTCATATTAGAGCTAAGTAAAGTTTTAATGTATAACTTTCACTATAATCATATAAAAAAGCGATGCATGGATAAAGCAAATCTTCTGTTCACAGATACAGACTCCTTAACGTATGAAATTGAAACAGATGATATCTATAAAGATATGGGAGAAATTTTAGACGTATATGACACCTCTGACTATCCTCAGGATCACGCATTATACAGTAAAAAAACAAAAAAAGAATCGGTTGTTTTAAGGATGAAATGAACTCAAAGCCTATTATTGAGTTTGTAGGTCTTCGAGCTAAAATATATTCCATGCTGACTCCAGATTCAGAAAAGAAGACTGCAAAAGGAGTATCCAAAGTAGTCATTCAACAAAAATTAAAACATTCCAATTATCTGCAATGTTTAAAAGAAAATAAAAGCACGAAAGAAAATATGGTTCTTATCAAAAGTGAAAACCATGACATTTATACCGTAAGACAAAATAAAACTGCTTTGTCATCATTCGATGATAAAAGGTACATTTTAGATGATAACATTGGAACATTTGCCTATGGACACTACAAAATTAATGAAAATCAAATATAATTTGAAACGTAATATGAAGCTGTAAATAAGTGACAGATCAAAAAGAGTAAAATTGGATTTAGGCGGCATTTAAACAATGTCGGGTGGATGGTGGGCTCAATCCTAAAAATAAAAAAAAAATCCTTTGTATTATTAAATGAATGTCTATATATAAATATACTTTTATTTTATAGCTTTTCTGGATTAGTCATAACACCACCTGTCAAAACAGGTAAGTAAGTTCGGTAAAGACACATCGGCAATCCTACCCCTTCCCCCACCACTTTGTCTCCACCACCACCACCGTAGTCTTATCTCCACCACTTTATCTCCACCACCACCACCGTAGTCTTATCTCCACACTTTATCTCCACCACCACCACCACTATGTTGAACCCCCATTTATATACTACTGTTATGTTCTCAAAAACGTTTTTTAAGAAAATTTCTTGAAATCGTCTATGATCGATTCAAATGCAATGGATAGTTTATCTGAAAAACTAGAAATCATAGTAAACCTTACTTTCTACTAAAGATGGTGAAAATTAATTAGGAAGATCTAATAGCATATCTGATGTCCTAATCGATATTAAATTTAAAACCCTGTGTTCTAACAACTAAGTTTTTTTTTTACACAATTTCATATTTTTCTGATAATAAATAGAGATATCGGTTAACGGCATTTACTGAATGAAATCATAATCAGGTGCATCAGCGTTAAAATAAAAAATTATAATAAAATTCCACTTAATTTTAGTAAGTGGAGTGTTGGTAAGTAGTCGTAAGACAGATATGATCAGTAAGTAAGTAGTAAGTAGATATCAGCTGTATTAGTAAGACAGATATCAGCTGTGTAAGAATTCCAAAATTCTGTAATTAAAGGCGATAAAACTTTGCTTTAAAAAATATTCTCCTTTAAAATATAGTACAAATCAATTTTTGATTTCAATAAGTGCCCCCATTTTTAATCATCGAAATTGTTTGTGTCCTGAAAGCTTATACAAAATAGTTTTCTTTTGTTTAACGTAGAGAAATAAAAGTACAATTTTCTTGGATTTCCTTATTTATTTTTGAAGTACGGGTCACTAATGTGGGGTGAGTACTAAGAACTATTAATCAGAAGGTATTTAAATATTACACAGAAGGTAGGCAATCACATTTTAACAATAACAATAATTTATTAAAAACATTTAAAAGTTTAAAAGAAGGAATTACACGCACACACATTTATAAAGGCTGTCAACTTGATCAGCTAATAGAATAATGAAAAAGAAGAAAGTCAGAAATGGAGGAGAGAACCGGGTAACTTCCTCAGCGATTCCTCTCTCTTTTCTTTATTTCCAGTACTACCTTAAATAGCTCTAGCCGAAGGACTTAAGCTCACTTTGGCTTCAGTCCACTTCAGCTGGCTCTCCTTTCCAGAATGGCCGACTCATTCTCATAGAAGTAAAATGGCAGCAAGCTTGGAAGGTGAGCGATTACAAGCAGCCAGATTACACCCCTTGCAGTCACGATGACAGTAAACTTTTGAATCGAAAGTTACAGGACGGCATCAGGAGAAGGAACAACAGAGGGTCTCTGTGTTAACTTCGTCCTGAAACAGGTAAACTGGCTTCAAACGGTCGATGGAAACAGTACGTCTCCAAAATAAACACTTATAGATTTTTCTTCACTCCTAAGAAATTTCAGTTATATCATCCAGCACAATGCTGTAGAAATAGTCTGATAATGTGTGGTGAGGATGATAAATGCAAGATTTAAGAGTCTAATGCAAAGATAAAGAGGACTTTGAGCTATCACATTGAGGACTAATACTATATTTGATATTCCAGTACAAAGCCATAGAGAACTCTGAGTAGCTGCACTGAGGACTAAGTGAGTTTGCGATAGTCGAGCACAAGGCCAAATAGAAAGTGGGGCTGAGTTGAAGGCTAATGCGAGATTCGGAAGTCCATCTCAAGGCCATATATAAATTGAGGCTGCGCTAAGGACAATTAATCTGAAATGGTGCAGAGATTGATTGTGTTTCATGACACAACAGTCAAAGCATGTTTATGTTGCGCCTAATGCTGAAGAGCTAGAAGGATGTGAAGCGAAAGTATGTGTTTCATGAACTGATGATTGGAGGTCAAACTTAAAAAAGGATACCCCCTTATTAAGCCAAAGTACCTATGATGAGCAAATGTCATGTACAATGACGCAGGAGCTTAAAAATGGTGCAAGAGTCAGCGAGGTGGGAACTAGGAATTTCTTTCCACTGCCATTTTATGCAGGGGATATAGGAGATAATACTTAAAAAGAAAGAAACCACCAAATGTACCCAATGCTGGTCATGAATCGCCAAGAAAATGGAGGCACTATAGGAAAGACCTAACAAGGAAAAAAGAGACTCAAGACTTCATACAGACGAACTGAAAAATCTCCAAGAATTCAACAATGAGAAAGACGGATCACTAATGTAGAGTGAACAACGACACTCTCCTAATCAGAAGATATTTAAATATTACACAAGAAGATCGGCAACCACATTCTAACACTATAATAATTTATTAAAAACATTTTTAAAAGAGTTTAAAAGAAAGAAAATACACACACACACACACACACACACACACATATATATATATATATATATATATATATATATATATATGTAGATATTGGGGTGAAGGAGATTGTTCATCCCGAATCTACGATGGTTTGCTCTTACGCATAGGGCTGGCTGTCTAGGGGGTAGTTTCGGATTCCATGTAATGTTGTTGATGATATTCAAAGATGAAGCTTGCAGTAGCTTTATTTGTTTTTTAGGAGAGATGATGAAGAATGAAAAGTATTTACACTATGATATGAAAAGTAAGTTGACCATTTCGTCAGATAAAGATAGATGGCTGCCTAATTTAACCCATATTATCGATGGACGTTGGAACGCGCTCGGGCGTTGAAGTTTACTTCCGACGCGGGTAGCGAAGGAAAACAGAAGCGGAGAAAGTGGCGGCAAAAGAGAGCGCGAAAACGAGTGTCACTTAGTTTTGTTCTGGGATAGGTGGCGCTGCATGAGCTTATCACATGACAATGATTCGTGGCGACATCTATTGAGTATCGGAGGAACTGGTTTTACAGTAGATTGAAAAAATAAAATTAATTGCTTAATAATTTCAGATGGAAATTCCTACAGAGTTCGACCCCTCCAAATAGAGCTGGCCTCCAGCTATACTGGAATTTCCAAAACTTCACTAATTATACTATATACTTTTAAAAATAACTAATAACACAATAATAGTAAAAAATGAATTTCAAAATCTTTCAATATTCTACATGGAGCAAAATATGTAGTCAGTTTTTTCTTATCACTTCCATCATTTAGGAATGATAAAAATTCTGATATAAAGCAGCATAAAATGTAAATAAGCAATATAAAAAAATGTAAATAACACAAGATAATATCTAGTACATAAAAAGAAAATAATATAGCATGAAATTAAATCAAACGAACTTCTACAAATAATAACTATGTTTGATATTTAAATGGTGTTGATAGAAAAATGTTTTATCATGTCAGCAGAGGTGGTGGTAGAGTTCGGTCCTTCGTGATGACCAACCTTTTCCACTACATATCTATCGCGAGAGTTAACTTTGGTGATTTTATACGGTCCTAAGAATTTCGGTCTTAGTTTTAGTCCAACTCCAAATTGAGTTCTTTGAATGGCTACCAGATCACCTTTTTTGTATTCCGGAGCTTTCTTTCGTTTCTTGTTGTAAGTTCTCCGATTTTCGTATTGTATTTTTTCTATGTTCTTCTTAGCGTCTTTTCTTAAGAATTCTCGTTGTTCGTGTAGTTCTTCGAACAATTCTTCGAGGAGCAAGTCTTTAATTCTGACATCTTCTTTATTTCTCATTCTAGTACCAATCAAAAGTTCGAATGGTGACCATTTTGTGCTTCGACAGGTTGTGCTGTTAAGGATTCTCTGAAGTCTATCAATATACTTGTACCATTTAGTAGAGTCATCTAAAGTTAGTTTAGTTAAAACTGGGATGAGTGTACGGTGGATTCTTTCAACTTGTCCATTTCCTCGTGGTACACCCGTGGCAATTTGTAGATGTTGAATACCTTCTGTGCAATAATCACTAAACACTTTTGAAATAAATGCTGATCCTCTATCTGATATGATTCTAACGGGGTTTCCAAAGGTTTTTTGTTGTAGTTTCAGCTTCTCTAGAGCGTTTTCATCTGACACAGTTTTTACAGGGTACAACCAAGTGAATTTCGTAAAGCATCTATAACAGTGAAAATGTGTTGATAACTTTTATTTGTTGATGGTAACGGTCCTATGAAATCGATATGGTATGTGCTTAAAGGGTTGTCTTCTTTTGGAATAGGATTTAAAAAACATTCCTTTTTGCCACTCTTTCTATTAGCTAAGATACATGGTACACAATTTATTATTACGTTCTTTACTAACTTCGTTAAATTTGGAATAAAAAATTCTTGTTTGACAATCTCTTCTGTTTCTGCTACTGAAAAATGACCATTTTGGTGAGTTAATTTATTTAATTCAATTTGCATGTCTTTTGGAGCTTCTATCAATTCTCTACCGTTTGAGTATTTGTAAAATATTCCATTTCTTTCAAAAAAGTCTTCTGAATCTTGCTTTTCTAATATCGACTTCAATGTTAAAATGTTTTCGTCCTCTTCCTGGACTTTCTTTAATTTTGCTGTTAGAGTGTCACTGCTGATTATCATGACAGGATGTCTACTCAAAGCATCTACGTGTTGCATTCTAGTTCCTGTTCGATGTTCGATTTCGTAGTCGAATTCTTCTAATTGAAGAGCCCATCTGGCTATACGTGTAATCAAATCTTTTTTATGCATGGTCTTTTGGAACGCAGAACAATCTGTGACTATTTTGAAATGCTGATCTAAGAGGTATACTCGAAACTTCTTTAATGCTGTTATGATTGCGAGAACTTCTAATTCATAACTATCATACTTCTCTTCAGCTGGACTTGTTTTCTTCGACATATAATAAATAGGATGTAATTTGCCATCGTCAGCTTCTTGCAATAAAACTGCTCCGTATCCTAGTTTACTTGCGTCTGTGTGTAATTCTGTTCTTCTTCCATACTTGTAAATGTGTAAGACTGGACTTTCAGACAATACTTTCTTTAACTTTTCGAATGCTTCTTTCTGTTGTGTTCCAAAAACAAACGGATTTTCTTTCCTTGTGAGGTCGCTTAACGGTTTTGCAATTTTCGAGTAATCTTTGACATATTTTCTGAAATATCCTGTTAATCCTAGAAAACTTTGTACTTTCTTTACGGTCGTTGGTTCTGGAAATTTTGCAACTGCTAATGTCTTTGCAACTGAGGGCTTGATGATTCCATTCTCTACTATGTGTCCTAAAAATTCAACCTTTCGCATTAGAAACTGACACTTCTTGAATTTTATCTCTAGACCATATTTCTTAGCAACTTCGAATACAATTTTAAGTTTTTGAAGTCCTTCTCTTTCATCTTTTGCTGGAACAATAAGGTCATCCATATAGCTTACTAAAATTCTTTTACGCGTAAGGTCTCTGAATATGCTTGTAACAAATCTCTGAAAAACACCTGGGCTCGTGCTTAACCCAAAAGGAACTTTATTGAACTCGAACTGTCCATCTGGAACGATAAAAGACGTGAATTTTCTGCAATCTTCATCAACGCTGACGTGGAAAAACCCGTTTCGTAAATCTAACGTGGAGTAAACTTTTGCTTCTTGTAGCGTATCTAAAACATCTTCGATGAGAGATAAAGGAAATTTATCTTTCACTAGCTTCTGGTTCAGTTTTCTGTAATCGATGCACATTCTCGAAGTTCCATCTTTCTTTTTGACCATTACGACTGGACTGGCGTATTCTGATGAGCTTGGGCGTATGATGCCTTCTTTGAGCCATTCTTCTATCTGTTTGTTTACTTCTTCTCTTTCCGTAAATGCTAATCGGCGTGGCGATTGACAAACTGGTTCATCATCTTTTAAAATAATTCGCATGGTAACATCGGTGCTTGCCTTCTTTTCAGGCTTGTAGCTTTCTATCATTTCAGTAAATTCTTTTTTGATCTCGGGATCTCCTTTGTGATTCAGTTCTACTTTTTCGACCTTTCCGCTAGTAACCTGCATTAAGAATGCTTGATTTTCATATTTAACAAATTCTACACCATTCTTCGTGAAGTTGACTGCTGCTTGTTCTAAAATATCTGAACCTATGACTGCTTCGAACTTTAGTTTTGCTGTAGGTACTACATGCCAAGTTAGTGAATAGTTTTCTTCATCCATCTGAAATTCTTGTTCGAAAGATCCTATCGTTGTGACTTGAGCATCACCTATGCCTGTTAAGAGAATTTTGTTCTTCGCTAGTTTCGTTGGATCGAAGATTCTTCTGCTGGTATTTTCTCGTAGTAGACTGACGGTACTTCCGGTGTCGATAAGCGCAGTAATTTTCTTGTTTCCAAACATTATTTCCTTGGTGCGTAGATTTTCTTGACTGATAGTGGCACATGTTGCCATAGGCTTGCTTGTTTCTCTCGTGAAATTCGTAGTTCTCTTCGGCTGGCTTGTATTTAGCTCTTTCGCTGAATCGTTGAATCTTCTAAACTTGGAGTAATTCGTTTGAGCGTGATTAGAAACATTTGAATTCGAATACCTTTCTCTGCCGTGAATTCGATTTTCGATCCGTCGATTTGAGTTTACGTGATTTCCTTCATGACTTCTGTGACTGGCTGATTGAGCATCGTGATGTCGATTGTAATTAGTGGTTGCTGCAACTTTCCAACTTGATCTATCCTGCTCGAACTTTCGTGGTGATTCAAACTGATGAAATTGTTCTGAAGCTCTGAAATCTTGTTTCCCCCTAAAATGCGTATTAACTGGCTTTTGATTTAATGTTCTCCTGACGTCTTCATACTCTTCGAACTTTTCTGCTAATTCGGTTGGCGAATTTATCGTTGTCCATTCGTCTAGAAAATGTTGCTTAAAGTCGGTAGGAGCTCTACGTTTCATTTGATCTGAGATGATCAGTTTCCTTAATTTTTCAAAAGATTCGATTTTTAACCCTGATGTCCATCCGTCAAAATATGTAGCTAGTTCGTGATAAAAATCGGTCCAAGTGTGGCTATAAACTTTTTGATGCGTGGTAAATAACTGGCGAAACTTTCCCGGCGTTAATTTAAATCTTTTAAGCAGAAGTTCTTTTACGTGGTCGTAGTTGTTTGCTATCTCCTCTGGTTCACATGCAATTATGTGAGAAATTTCGGACGGTAAGAGTCCTAAAAGATATGAAACCCAATGTTCTTTTGAAATTGTTAATCGTTGCACTTGACGTTCGAATAAGACTAAATATAAGCTAATATCTTCTTTAACTTCATATTTATGGAGAAATTTGGATATTTCCTTGCCTAGTAATTTCGAATGGTCGGTTTCGTCAACCGTTGAGTATAATTTGAGTTGATTCTCTAATTTTAATCGCTCTAGCTCAATTTCATGTTGATCTTGTCGTCGTTTCTCTTCTATAGCAAGAGTTTCTAGACGCAACTTTTCTTCAAATTCTTGTTTTCGTTGTGTTTCAAGGCGCAATGTTTCTTCTTTTTCTTTTCGTTGCTCTATTATACTCGTAAACAAATTTTTAGTGAATTCCTCATCATATTCAGTATCTTTAGTGATTAAGTCGCTTAATTTCTTAACTGTCATTGAAGAATCAGGCTTTAGATCTAATTCTTTCGCTAGGATAAATATATCTTCCCAACGTCCTTTAGTGAGGTACGACATTTTAAAATTAATATGAGAATAGTTAAATAGAATCAATAAATTTGAAAATTTATACTCTAATCGTTTTTGCGTAATAACAACAAAAGTGATTTTAAAATGAAACACGCTTATTATGGTAAATATCGTTTAATTAATTTTCTTAAATAAATGTATGTATATCAAAATATATATCGCACACAATTAATGCAAGGATATTTGAAATAAATTGTGAAAATAATATTGCAATATAATTTGTTAAAGTACACCTTTTTTAAAAAAAAGAATTATTCATCATATCAATCTGAAATCCCTTAGTTAAAATTTTCCACAGAACTAAAACTAAATATTGTAAAAGAATATAAGTAATTCAATTAGAACCAAAAAAAATATTCAGACATACAGTGAAATAATCATAGAATAAAAAAACAAAATCATCTATTTTGAGAAAACACTTTCAATTCGCTTAATTTAGAATTCAAGAATCTGCCAAACCTATTTTTTTAAAAGTAATAAGTTATCATTCATTGAGAGAGTGAAATGAAACAGCAGACATGTTTCGGTTACGTTGAAATATCTCATGGGAAAGGGGAGAAATGTTGAAATGTTTACGATTTTGAAAGAGGAAGTATAATTACTTATGCATTTATTCGTTTCTGCCATGAGAGCGCTGACTGATTTCATATCATGGCATATCAATTCACACACACAATAATAATAAAAAAAGACACTCCTAGATTTTGAACTTAAAATGATAATTTGAAAATATATATATATAAAAATGCACTTAGAAAATAATACGCTTAATTTACTTTTTTCTTCAGATATTTCTTTTCATAATTAAAAAAAAATAACATTACATGATGGCACTTCATTGGAATTAGACGATCGTCCGAAAAAATATATGTTTTACAGTACCTGGAATCTTGCGGTGAAACTTGCACATTAATATACGCTTGATTTATTATTATTTTTTTAAAACAACGCTCTTTCAGGAATCGACGGCCTTTAAAAGAGCTTAAGTTAAACACACATTTAGATTATCACAAGCACAAATAAATAACTTGATGCGAAGAAGCATTTGATGATAGAAAAACTGAGGTTCTACTTGTAGGCGGGACACACTCGTCGTCGTAGAAAACAAATCGTGGAAATGGATGAGGCACACATTTTCTTTGTAGTATATCCGTTATCGTTGTACACTGGCTATTTTTGCTGCAGAGGCATACGTTGTCACTGGACACTGGCTATTCTTGCTGTAAAGACATACGTCGGCATTAGCATCTGGGAAATTTTGTTGATCTCAGGGCGAGCATCTGATTTTCTTTTCTTCATGTAATTCTCTCCCATTAATTTTGACGCAATCCCGGTCCGATCACTCATACATTTTGAAGGAATCCCGGCCGGAGCCGCCATAAATTTTGTAGATATTGGGGTGAAGGAGATTGTTCATCCCGAATCTACGATGGTTTGCTCTTACGCAATGGTCTGGTTGTCTAGGGGGTAATTTCGGATTCCATGTAATGTTGTTTATGATATTCAAGGATGAAGCTTGCAGTAGCTTTATTTGTTTATTAGGAGAGATGATGAAGAATGAAAAGTATTTACACTATGATATGAAAAGTAAGTTGACCAGTTCGTCAGATAAAGATAGATGGCTGCCTAATTTAACCCATATTATCGATGGACGTTGGAACGCGCTCGGGCGTTGAAGTTTACTTCCGACGCGGGTAGCGAAGGAAAACAGAAGCGGAGAAAGTGGCGGCAAAAGAGAGCGCGAAAACGAGTGTCACTTAGTTTTGTTCTGGGATAGGTGGCGCTGCATGAGCTTATCACATGACTCTGATTCGTGGCGACATCTATTGAGTATCGGAGGAACTGGTTTTACAGTAGATTGAAAAAATAAAATTAATTGCTTAATAATTAGATGGAAAATCCTACACACACACACACACACACACATTAAAAACATACGTAATGTAAGTAAAACTTACCAAAAAAGAAATTAAAAGAACAAAAACGAGCTTTATTAAAAAATGTAGCGTGGAGCACAATGCGATTAAAGGCCAAAGCATCCATGTGACAGGTGACCCGACAAAAACATTCAGCCTTTAGTAAGGGATATGATCTCCCCTTACTGCTATGAAGGTTTCAAATTTTCTGGTCATGCCGAGTATGAGGTTGTCAATGAGTTGTTGAGGCATTGCAAACCATTCGTCTTGCATCACGAATCAGAGCTCCGGAATCATTACTGGTGGTAAATTATGTGTTGTTAAGCGTCTCCTTAGAAAGTCCCATATATGCTCGATGGGATTTAGATCCAGAGATCTTTCCAGCCAATCCGTTCGTTAATATCCTCATTGTCCAACAACTCTTCGACAGCTACTATGCGATGATTTGACGCATTGTTGTCCATGAAAACTAACTGCGGACTCATAGCGTCTCTAAAAAGACGCTCTTAAGGATGGAAAATCTCATTACAATAGCGGGCCCCGGTAATTAAACCTCCTTCGAAGATGTGAAGGTAGGTACACCAACCAAGTATGATGTATCCCCAACCGAGAACATCGCGACCTCCAAACCGGTCTCCTTCGATGATGTTGAAGGAGTTAATGTGAGTTCTCTCTAGATGTGTATGCGTCCAGAATCGATTCTCAGTCTAAACCGGCTCTCATCCATAAAGAGTAGTAGATACCATTGATTATCTATCCAATTCTGGTGTTTCCGTCGTCACTGAAAACATCTTCTCCGATGAGCAGGCTTTAAAGGTACACACTATACAAGTCATCGTGAAAACATACCATCACTGTGCTACCTCCTGTCCACGGTAAAACGAATATCGGTCGTTCAATTGCCTATACCGTGTGTCTATTAATTTCTTCCGCTGTCTGACGTATGTTCGTTTTGGCCTGTAGGGCAATAAAATGGTCTTCCGCTGGCGTGGTTGCTCGTGGTCGACCACTGCCGAACCACCGGTCAGCTGTTCCTATGGTTTGAAATTCTCTCCAAAGTCGTGAAACGATGCTATGAGCACAATCCCGAAGTACACTTCGATATTCCTCTATGTTCCCAATGATTCGACCTTAGTTAAATTCTCCCCAGTTGAGGTATAATAGATTGATTTTTCAATATTTCCCTCTGAGGCAGCGACTCGACGTCGTTTAAACTGATATTCGCCGTGCAATCGCTTTCGCAAAAATGTTGAGCGTACACTGCCGACATGCTTTATCCCCTTCTGACACTCCCGCATTATGTCTAGTAGCATGTCAGTGTCACATGCGCTTCCGTACCTTCCCCCTAGTTAACTCCTTGATTGGTCTTTCAGTTCTCTGTGCCTCTTCGTTCCGCTAACGAACTAATGTTTTGACTTCGTCCTTAATTTTTGCACACCAGTGTATACACCAGTATATATATATATATATATATATATATATATATATATATATATATAT
>BMAW01042508.1:0-27441 GCA_019974015.1 Nephila pilipes | reverse complement strand
TATATATATATATATATATATATATATATATATATATATATATATATGAGAGAGAGAGAAAAAAAATAATGAAGATCAAGTTGTAGAGATAGTGAAAGTTCATTGAGCGGGAAGAAGTTTCAAAAAATGAAAAAAAAAATTGCTGCTACGGAATTTACAAGACCAAACGTTAGCATTTTTTTTAATTACGCTTTCTTCTGCTTTAATCGCTTTTTACGTCGTTTGTATTATACGGCAGTAAATTTAACGTTTATTTATCATACATAGGATTATAGATCACGGTCGTTATTATCTTAACGGTAACTTAATGACGTAACTAGATTTTAAGAAATGTATTTTACACTGATGGCCTTTTTAAAGTAAATATCAAATAACTTTTTAAAAAGTACTTTAAAATTTTAAACAGATTTTACTATCTCCATATAAGTAACATTACATCAAAAATTCAGAGCAAAGTAATTCTTACATTATTTTGGACCAATGTCTTAGGAAAATATCCCACGAATAGAAAGTTTCTGAGCAATTTTTTTAAAAATTTCACGTATTATGTTTTTATTCTTCGTAATACTCAATAATTTAAATGATTTCAAATGGCATGTGAAGTTGTGAACATGAAAAGAGAAAACGATCATTAAAACTGCTGTTTAGCCCACAACCTTTGGTGAGGTTTTAAAAGTCACCGATTTGGCGATTTTTGAAATCGCGCCAAATGCGTACTTTGCAAAGCGCTAAACGAAAGAATACAAATTTTACTAACCCATTTTGTCTGTGAATCTGATAAAATTCAGAAAATTTCATAATCATCCTTTTTATAAATTTAAGTTAATTCATTTCCACAAGTTATAATAATAGTTGCAAGACCTGTTATTGTTTTTATGTAATTTTCTGGGATATCAAACTATTCACGTTATATATAACAACAATATGTTTGCATAAAATTAATCCATCTGTTGATTAAATCATATAAAAATGTTCTCTAGTCCTCTACATGAATTTAAAATTGATAGTTTTTAAGAAAACTATGAATTTTAAAAATTACACAAGCTTGATGTTTAGGTTTTATTGTTTGTCTAAGATCTTTTAAAATTCCCTCTGAAGACTTTAAAAATAAATTTAACGAAATACACAACCAAAATAACAATTACGTATAATAATTTACTAAAAAATCTTCTCAGAAAATTAAAGAAAGAGTATTTAATACGTATAGTAATAAAACATCATAACTTTCCTTAAAATGGTAGATCAGAATTCCACAAAACTAAATGAAAGAATATGAAAGAAGTCTGTTTGTATCTGAAAGACTAATCTGCTTTGTTGGAAGATCCAAGAAAAGTTTCTAGATCATTATCAATACCATTTTCACGAAATTAAATGCATCTCTTTCCATAAATATTTCAGATCCCTTAAATTTCCAGGTTTTATCAAACATATTAAACAAATCTCTACCTTTCTTAAAGATTACCATACTTTTAACAACGCCATTCATATGAGAAAACATGTAAAAAGTATCAGAAAAAAAATGCTCATCGAATTTAGCCACTCACGTCACAACCTTTTCCAGCAAAAGATTCAAACCTTCCGCACACACCGAAGCAAAGAATACCCTCTCAAATTGGCCCAAAAAATACCCTTAATGAAATCTTAACATGCTTTGTAACGCCCAAACTGATAAACTTAAAAAGGTTGAGATTGCCCTGTATAACAGTCATACCTCATCAGAAAAGTAAGGGTTGCTACACTTGACAATTTATCTCGAACAAATATTTCCGTCGATATAAATGTAGGATAAATAGCATTCCAACAAAATGATCTTTTGATTTTTTGAAAAAATTTGAATTGTGATTTTTAATCCACAAAATAAAGTAAATTAATAATTAAATTAATCACAAATTCTGGAGGATGTCCATTGAAAATCAGTCTTCTTTTATCTATTAGATGGCACTACGAACAAAGAGATAAAAGTATTTTGAACAAAATACTTCTCTGGTGCCAACTATGTGAAAAATATTTAAATATAAATTGCTTAGTTTCATAATTATAATGAATTTTTCGCTCATGTGGATAATTCCTTAAGAAAGATAGAAAAACTTCATGTGATGATTAAATTCAAATAATATTCGTTTGTTCTATATAAGTTTTCTAATCCAGTTTTCTAACCAGTTTTTTTTCCTCATATATAAGTTTCTCATAATCCAGTTTTCTAACGAGATTGAAGAGTTATTTCAGTTAATAATAATATTTTTGGGACTTTCATTTATAAAAATAGATTAACTCATAATGTCACATTCATTATAAACACTCGTTGAGTTAAATATCACTTTTGTGTTTTGAGATAATCGTGATGTTTCCATGAATACCATCAGTCATTTTTTCTTAATAATTATTATTGATGTTAACTTTAAAAAAATAATTCTTAGTAGAGTATTTTAAAAAAAAATTGTACTTTTAGTTAATAATTGAAAAGATATCCTTTCACACAACATATATGTTAATTTGTGTAATCGAATAATATTGATTAATTAAGATGTTTTGTTTTTCTAAGACTTTCAGTTTATTTAAAAATAAATTCCTGGTTTCTTCCATTTGTGATCTGCGAATGAACATTTAATTCTTTGCAAGCAATCTGTTTCATTCTAATTGGAATAAATTAGCTATATTTCATTCCCAATTCACTAAGTAAATTTATCCACTGATTTCTAAAAAAAGAAAAAGAGAATTCGAGGAGAAATTTCATTTCAAAATTATTTAAAGAAAAGAAAATAACATAAAAAAGAGACAGAATATTAAATTCCTTTACTGAATAAAAGTTGCTTACTATTTAGCCTTTCCCACACCCTCTTAAATGTTGGGTGGATTGTGTTCAAAATAAAATTTTGAGAGTAGAATGCACGCTCATTTGTCTCGATTGGTTAAAAAGTCTTGTAGTGTCGTGTTGATATGAGTTTTTTGAGCCTGAATCCTTGGAGTTGCATGTTGAGGAACTTAATCCGGTTTCTTCTCGTGAAGGGAAAAACACAGTAATCATAGTCCCTCATGAGAGTTGAGTGACTTTATTCCTATCGTTTCTGTTATAATTGGTAATATAGATTTTGGGTTTTGGCCTAAGTCGTGTTTTTTTAATTAAAATAGTATCTGGGGAGTGCTTCTCAACAAACACTCGTCATTCCTGGATACGAGCTAATACTCTGTTCGGGTTTCATGAGCGCAAACTGGGACCAAGTAAATTATAATAAAAATTAATTGACTGTAGTAGTTGTTAACCATACTACCTCAGTCAATTATGGCATATATGATTGAATCATATATGATCCATATATGATTCAAACTCTAAAAGGGCTTCAATTATGGCATATTTCTTATTTCTATTATTTTTAACTGCGGCAATATGGGAAGTTGTTCAGCTAATCCCGGAAGTTTATTAAAAATATTAGTAAGGTAGTTTGGTTGATCTCAGAGTTGTGTGTTAAATTGGTACCTCGTGGGTTCCTAAAAGAATCTGGATAGGTGTTTTTAGCGCTTTTGGTCTCATTTTGCGAAGAGGTCAATTTACTATTGTAATGTGACTCCATCCATAGGCGGGGATTTTTAACCATAAAGTTAATAAAAATTTATATCCAGAGTATATTCTAATCTTTTTATTGTTTCTGTTAAATTTAGATCCAAATGCTAACATCAGTTCTTAGATAATAAAGTTCTTAGTATGAAATGGATAATTCTCGAGTTGAGAATTAAATCAGTAGTCTTCATTTGACTTGAATTTTATGTGACATTTTTGGTGGAGGTGTTGGGTATCCGATTACTATGGAGCAGGCACATGGAAGTATACGCCTTCAAGGTCTCCCTCTTGAATTTGGCTAATTAGCAAATTCAAGAAGAAAGCTTATAAAGATGACTAATCCAACGATATCTGATAACACAGAGACGAAGTTTGCAGCTTCACCTAACATATCTCCAGTGCCGTTACTGATCTACCAGCTACCTAGAATCCCATGCATCTTTTCCGGTGACGACCAACAAGATCCTAGTAAATGACTCAAGAACTGTGAATGTATTGCATCCTTTAACCACTTAGATGAACAAATGTGTCTGGCAAATGCCATTTTCTATCTCACTGGAACAGGTAGACAATGGTTGGACAATAAGAAGGACAGTTTAACGAATTGAACTACGTTCAGAAACTTCGTGAACAATACCTTTTGCGTATATAAGGTCTATAGAAACCAAGCCAAAAGTTGTTTGCTCACACGGGTACAGAGAATTGACGAGACATCCGAGTCGTACATCCAGCATATACTTACCTTGTGCCAGAAAGTTAGTAGAAGCCTTGCAAGAATGTGAGATAGTAGCAGATTGAAAAAATTAAATTATCACGCATCAGATGGCCTATGATGCTACCTAATGTTTGTATTATATCAGCCAATACAGGCATGGCTAATCTACAATTACTGGGCTAACCTCATGACATCAATTATTAGAAGTTGGACTTATTTCTGAAAAGGGAAAGATATCGCATTTTCTGTAGGAAAAAGAAAATAAAGAAAATTTAATGTTAATTATAGAGTTGAGACAATAACACAGATCTAGGGAATATATATATACTAGTCTTTAATTAATTATACTTAAAGCATCTGCATTAATATGATTTCTCCCAGATTTATGGATGACTTCGAAATTAAATGGTGGTAGTACAAGAGACCAATGCATAAATCGTGGGTTTATTCCTGCATTTGTTTTCAACCTGACTAATAGGTTACGTTCTGTCTGGATGATAATTTTTTACTGTTCTTCCATATAACATTTTAGTTTCTTCACTGTATTAATGATAGCTACACATTCTTTTTCGGTTGTGCAATAACTATTCTCGGGATCAGAATTTTTTTTAATAAGATATAAAATGAGATGTTCTTCCCCTCTATCATTTCTTTGGGCCAGAACAATTCCGATACCATCACTTTCTCTTTATTTTAGGAGAGGCATTTCTTGGGCTGGAATCCATTCACACCACCCGGGTCAAAGGGTACTAGTTTCCGACTTCCTTTGTTGTAAAATTTTCCCGTCTTTGTAAAGGGAGACTCTTCCACCAGGAGTTCAATTACTCTTTTCCTGCTGTACACCTTACTGTTTTTCCTTCCTTCGGGTGAAAACTTTCTATCTACTCGTTCTATCCACCTAATTATCTATCCCAACACTTTACCTTTTTCTAACTGTATTCGTTTAGATATGGAGTTAGTTTTGAAGAATTCTCCCTCTGCTTTCTTCTTTCCTTCAATTAAAACACATGTTTCCTTTCTCAGTTTTTCTAGTTGATTCGGTAAATTAGAAATATCTCCTCTTGACTTAGTTTGCTCCTTCAATATTAATTCCTCTCTTGCTCCGATGGAAATATTTTCTCCTGTAACATCCTTTTCTTTTCCCAACATTCTTTTTCGTCGAAAGAATCTTGTATATAGAAAGTATCCTGTACATAGAAAGCAACTTCTATATACAAGATTCGGGTAATTGACGAGAAAGAGGGAGAAAATTTCTGCAAGGTCTTTAAGTTGGTCTATTGCTTGAATAATATTGTTAGCTGGATTATAGTTTTTGCTTTGATTATAATAGTGAGGAGTATTTTTACGTATATTTGGAGTTTCAATAGTAGGCAGCGCCATCTGTGGTGTTGATGTAACTGCTTGTGCAAATGTAAAATTTTCTCTGATGGTTTTATTTTGTGTGGAATAGTTTTTGTTAATTGATCCTTTAGGGGGATTGGAAGAAAGTTTGCATCCTTTATATGAAGCAGAATGACCTTTAGTGTTACAATTTATGCAAGTGATTTCTTTAATTTTGTTTTTAATTTGCAGTCGTGGGTGGGATGGGCACCGGAGCATTTGATGCATCTTGGAATCATATGACAGTTTCGTGCGCTGTGGTTAAATTTATTGCAGTTGTAACATTGAGTGGTAGTATTATTTTTGTAATTATCTATTGTAATTGACATATAACAAATTTTATTTAGAACAAAGATCTTTTGGTTAGTTTCATTCCTAGGTAAAGTGACCATGTAGATCGGTAGGGGGAGCTACGTTCGCGTATTTGTTAATTGATTTACTTTTGTCGAGTTAAAACCAAGTTGTTCTAGTTTTTCTTGTATATCTTTAACATCTGTGTTTCGTGGTAATCCTTTTGTAACAATTTTCAAAGCACACGTAATTTTAGGCTGAATGACATAAAATTCAAAAGGTTTAGTATCCAGAACAATATTAGTTAAATGATCGGCATTCATCAAAATTATTTGTATACAGTTTAATGTATTCACCTGAAAGACGGGAACGTAGGGTGAGTATTTCAGTTGTTAGTTCTTTAAGATGTTGTCTGTAATTTTGACTTATTTTTAGCATAATTGGTGGGGGGAGATTCTTAGTTTTGTTAGAATTATTTGCAGAGTTCTGTTGAGATGTATTTTCCTTATCAAGACTTTGGTTATTTTCAGTTGCAGCTAATTTTTGATATTTATTTTGAATGGGGATTGTAGTTTGAGAATTAGTTGTTAAATTTAATTTACAAGCAGTTTCATTTTTAGGTGGTGTGATAAAACCATCAGTGTCAGATTCTTTCCTTTTAAAAGAGTTTAAGCTTGGGGAGGGAGGTGGGGTGTGATGTACTGGGCAGCCAGCAGTATCGCAAGATGACCCTCGAGTCGTTCCCATTATTTGTTCATTTTCTTGATTTCAGTCAATGTGGCCATATAAACAGAACGTTCTTTGTTCAGGTTGATGGATTCGAAGATAGCCAATTGGTTTCTTTGATGCTCTCTCATTGAGGCAACATATTGGATCCTTTTTACAATTTTTCGTCCTCTGTAACAGAGGAAGCTGGCGTCGTCAGATTTTACGGATTTGAAAGAGATAATGGATCTTGAGTCCTCATTGCGATCCATTTCATTTTGCTGGTCATTGTTCGTTTCCATGGTCGGTATCCAGTAAAGTCAGAGTATAAAGGAAAAAAATTGCCGATATAGCACTAAACAGTGCTGTTTGTTCGGAAGTGGTAATCCAAAGTCAATGGATAACTAGCGCCCTCTGGGTTGAGAAAAAGTCTCTGTAAGTGGTAAATCTAGTGAAACATTCATCATGTCAGTTTTGTTCGTTAGGTCGTCATTTTTATACACTTCGGGTAGCCCAGTTACGTCATTAAACCTATTTTCGTATATATACTGAAAGGTAAAAAAAAAAAAGGTACTTGATCGGATTCGATTATGATTTTGATTCCGAGTGTCTGACACCGAATGTGACGGTTGCATAGGTCGTTTCACCATATTCAACATTTTTAGAGTACTTTTCTCAATAAAGATGGCGCTACCCATCCATTGATTTGGATAACAGCTTCATAAAACAACACTCTTCAGTGCTATCTCTGAAAATTTTGAACCTGCTCCTCTGACACTTACGGATAACGACCATGGAAATGTTCAATGACTCGCAAAACGAAATGGACTACAATGAAGATTCAAGATCCATCATCTCTTCCTTATCTGTTAATTCCGACGACACTAGCTCCCCCGGTCAAAGAAGGAAAATAATTGGAAAAGAAATTCAACACCATGCTACAGAATGCCAAATCTGCATTGAATATAATCAGGAAATTCCAAATTCCCAACAAAGATCAACAAATTAAAACTGTTTCAAATATTCTCCAAGAAACAAATAAAGAACTGGAATGACTCGAGGGTGAGTACACCTCCTTAGCGCCTTGCGAAACAGCTGGCTGCCCAGTTCATCAAACCCCAATCAACTCCTCAAGTTTAAATTCTTCTAAAAATAATGTCACTAACTCTGATGGTTTTATGACACCACCCAAAAGAAAAACCGTTTGCAAATTAAACTTAATTACTAACTTGCAAACTAAAAATAAATACCAAAAAATGTCTACTATTGAAAATAATCCAAATTATGAAAATTCAATCCAACCTAACTCAGAAAATGATATTAACAAAAACAAAAATCTCCCTCCTCCAATTATGCTTAAAATAAGTCAAAATTTCAAACAACACCTTAAAGAATGAAACAACAAATGATATCCCCACCCTATGTAGACTCCTTTCAGGCAAATACATCAAATTATATACTGATAACTTTGAAGAATACCGAACTCTTGACAATGTACTTAATACTAAACCATACGAATTCTACCTAACCTAAAATTACCTAACCTAATAAAATTACCTATAGAACCTAAAATTACACGTACTTTAAAAATCGTTATCAAAGGTTTACTTCGAAACACTGACAATGATATATTTGAAGAACTCGAAGAATTAGGATTTACCCCATCAAAAGAAATCAGTTAACAAATAGGCGAACGAAGCTCCTCCTACCGATCTTCATGGCCATATTACCCAGGAATGAAACAAACCAAAAATTTTCGAATTAAACAAAATTTGCTATACGTCAATCACAATTGATAACTACAAAAATAACACTACTACCCAATATTACATCTGCAATAAATTCAACCATAGCGCATAACACTGTCATATGATTCCACGATGCATCAAATGCTCCAGTGCACACCCCACCCGCGACTGCAAAATTAAAAACAAAATTGAAGAAATAACTTCTATTAATTGTAATGAAAAAGGATATTCTGCCTCCTACAAAGGTTGTAAACTTTTCCCTAAACCCCCCAAAGGCTCACAAAATAAAAACATAAGCAATACCACTCAAAATAAAACCACCAGAGAAAATTTCACCTTTGCTCAAGCAGCATCTTCTACTCCACAGATGGCGCTGCCTATCATTGAACTACCCAAACCAAGCACAAACACTCCTCATTACTACAATCAAAGTAAAAAACAAAACCCAGTTAACATAATTCAGGCAATAAACCAACTTAAAGGCCTTGCTTAAAAATTATTCGCTCTATTACCAGGACTTCTTATAAAATTTACCAAAAATTCAAGCAGCTAAAAGCAACACGGTCAAGAAAACTGCAATAATTCAAGCTCTGATGTTAAACGATGATGAATAAATACTACACCACTATTTTAATTTTTGCAGTTCATTTTCATATATATTATCAGTTAATTTTTTAAACGCTCTTTTTGCTTTTTCATTTAAATTTAACAATTCCTAAACAATATCAATTACTTTTTACTATTATTTTAATCAAATAACGCACCAAAAGGGCAGCCAATAGCAGTTACAGTGTTCCTCACCTCTGAACCAATAGAAATCCTTCGACTCGCTTTCTCTCCATGCAAAAACTTTCACATCTTTTTAAACTTTTTTTGGATTCTACTACTAAAAATGAAAGCTCCACCCATCCAAAGCTGCTTTTCCATATACAAGATTAGGGCTTGAAGAGCGCTCCGCGCTCTAGGCGCCCATAGAAATTTCAACATTAACGTCAACGAAAAAGGTACTTACTCCTTTTATTAGCAATGATGTATCCAAAACGCTTGAATAGTCACACAGTTACAACGAAATTGGAACTAAATTATTCTTCTATTATTATTCTTTTCAGCACTGTAACAATCACAACAGAAAAGTAGCACAACATCAGGTGTAAATTTTCGTAGCTTGCTAGTGAAATAAGTACAAATTTTAATTACGTTATCATTATATTCGGATTAAATAGCCAAGCTCCCATTGTAGAGATTGGCCTGTGTATATTTCAATAAACATAGTTAATTTTTAGAGAAAAAAATAGTTTATTAATTGAAGAAAAATTAAACACAAACCAATATATTATATGATAATCTGCGTTGTAGATAGCGCTGCTGTAGCGTAGAGGGACAATGCCCAAAGATATGTACAGATGTCTTCTTGAAAATTGCAAAAGATAAGTTCCATTACTGATTTTCTAAGTTTATCAGCTTGTTCATTACTAAAATTTTTTTGACTTTAGTGGATTCCTAAGGAAAGCCACCTGTTGATTACAATGTGTTATCATGAAAAAATATTTCGGACTTTATGAGCTTTGTGATGGTATTTTAAATTTTTTTTTTACAAAATTAAATTATTAAATAATATACATATATAATGAGCTTAGCAGAAATTAGTCTTATATAAGAATTTTTCAGTTTCTTACAATAAAATGTATCGCATTTTATTTTCCACTAAATTCAATAAACATTATTCATTTCGCTCATTATGATTGAATTTTGTTCCAGTTGTAAAATGGAAAAGTTTTTTTGGAAATAAAAATATTTTATTCAATCGAATTAGTTGCTTTTTGTGTGGCTCTTTTTGTTAATTCTTTGGTCTCCTCTATTGAGGGTGCTGCTATCTTTGGAGAATTTGCATTTGTCACAGAATGAAGGTAGTTATCTGAGTATTGCCTTAATTTAACAGGTCAATTGAAAAGTCCCCGGTCTGACACATAGATGCCGCTACTAGAATTAAATCCATATGTTTTTTAGTTAGCCCTAATCCTCAAAAGATGCGTGTAAAAATTTGACAGCTGTCGGATCATTAGTTTGTGAATGTGAATTATAGCATTTTGAGTGAAGCAACTTTTGTTATTGTGAAAAAAATGGATAAAAAGGAATTTCGCGTGTTCATAAAATGTTACTTTTTAAAGGGAAAAAATACAGTTGAAGCAAAAACTTGGCTTGATGCAGAATTTCCGGACACTGCCCCAGGAAAATCAACCATCAAGGATTGGTATGCTAAGTTTAGACGGGGTGAAATGAGCACCGAAGACGGTGAACGTAGTGGACGCCCAAAAGAGGTTGTTACCGACGAAAACGTTAAAAAAATCCACAAAATAATTTTGAATGACCGTAAATTGAAATTGAATGAAATAGCAGACACTCTAAAGATATCAACTGAACGTGTACATCATATCATTCGCGAATATTTGGGTATGAGAAAGCTCTGTGCAAAGTAGGCGCCGCTCGAGCTCACTTTTGACCAAAAACTACGACGAGTTGATGATTCGGAGCAGTGTTTGAAGATGATCAAGCGTAATGAACCTGAGTTTTTGCGTCGATATGTGTCAATGGATGAAAGGTTATGGCGTCTGTATTTTGGGATGCGCATGGAATAATTTTCATTGACTACCTTGAAAAAGGAAGGACCATCAACAGCGACTATTACATAGCGTTATTGGACCGTTTGAATGACGAAACGGCCGCATTTGAAGAAAAGAAGCCCAATTCATGGCAAAAATCCATGAATTGGGCTTCGAATTGCTTCCTCATCCACCGTATCCTCCAGATCTGGCCCCCAGTGACTGTTTCCTGTTCTCAGATCTCAAAAGAATGCTCGCCGGGAAGAAATTTTCGTCGAATGAAGAGGTGATCGCCAAAACTGAGGCCTATTTTGAAGCAAAGGACAAATCGTACTATAAAAATGGTATCGAAAAGTTGGAGGGTCACTATAATCAGTGTATCACCCTTGAAGGGAATTATGTTGAATAAAAAAAACTAATTTTGCCAAAAAAATGTGTTTTACTATGGTAGGCCGGGGACTTTTCAATTGACCTGTTATAGTGGCACTAGAAGGAAGAAAAAAGAAAAAAATTACTCGTGATAAGGCAAGTAACACATCAAGTCATGCAGAACAATAAGGAATATTATATTAAATAGAAGCTGGAACAAATTTCTATTTAATATATAATATTCCTTATTATTTTGCACTGTTAGCATTGACAGAAGTTCAATGCTCTTGCATGCGTTTGCACAGCGCCTTCTAGTGGTTTTCTTAGAAGGAAAGCAAAGTATGTTGCGTAAAGATGTGTAAAGTGTGACAGAAGGAAAATGTAGAAGGAAATGTAAGTAGAACATCACACACACAAACACATATATGTATTTAAAAAAACACTCTATACTAGAAAGTTGAATTTTTTTTGTATCAAAAATAGGAAAGTCAAAACAAAAATCGTCCACGTGTGAAGCAGAGTAGCAAAGCAAATACGGAAAAATTTGAGAATTTTAATCACATTTCTAATATATTTAATTTTTTACCGAATGCTTAAGAATTTTCTTTGTTGTGACATTCATTTTACTTTGATTTCTGTATTGAATTTTTTTACAGCGGCTCACATTTTTACAATTTTTGCTTTCACTTCCAGATTTTTGATTAAAAAAATTCTTCTTTTGAGTAAACTATTAAAAATAAAACCCTGTTTTTCCTTTAATTTTGATTTTTAATTAGTTCCAAGTCAATTTTATGTATCAACTTTTAAAAATGTTTTTGTGGAAGTATCATTAGTTGTTCCTTATTTAAAAAAAAAAACGCTCGTCTTTTTTTTTTTTTTTTTTAGCTATTCTTTCCTTCCTAATTCATTTAGAAAATTTTGTGAATGAATAAGTTTTTGAAAGACACACAAGCCAGTTTTTTAAGCTTAAGTAAACGGAAACATGATTATAATTCATTATAAAAGCTAGTTTAACTGATGGTATTCCATTACATTTTTTAAAATCTTTACTTTTTGTAGAATAAATTTTGAAAAAAGTTCTTACAATAATTTCATACATTTAGTTCAAACGTTTAATCATAGATGGCACTACTACAAGAAATTTCCTAGTTGAATTTTTTTCTTTCTGTCTGCAATAATGTTTCAAATGTTTCAAAATAATAAATTAAACACCATTTCTCCTGAATAATCTTGATATCCTTTCACGTTGCTCATCTGAATAACGTAATAATTACAATTTAACCTTTTCTAAAAATTCGCTTTCATGCTCATGGATTTTAAGTTACTTCGCAGTTTCAGAGAAGGCTGCAATTGCATAGCTTTCTTCCATTCTATCCAAATTATACTGCGATGGATTTCTCGATTACCGGTTTTTCATTTTCATGGGTATTTGCAGCTCTGATTCCTGTAATTTTAAATGTAATTATGGAAAATCATTATTAATATTCTAAAATTTAAATTTTAATTCTTTCAGGAGGGTAAATTATTTTAAGTTTTATGGCAAAATCACAAAATTATGGCCCTTAGAACACACATACAAAAGCAGTTGAGGAGGGAATGGCAGCGCAGTTATACAAGCCGATTGAATTTTGAGTTTAGAATTACTCGTACTTGTGAATGTGTCATCATGAACATTTGATATGTTTTAGAGTGAGGATAATTAATTTTTATTGTTTTTTTTATCACTTTTAATTGGAATAAATATTTTGTTTTTCCAAATTGGTAGAAATTTTTTGATTAGAGAAATAACAGATATATCCATTTTTATAGCTGAATAATAATGGAATTGAGACTCAAAAATATTTAATCGTCAGTGTTTTAATTATAACTGGAAATTATAATTTAATAAATATGCGGTGACTCAGATAATCGTAATCATTTGAATTACGCACTTCCTTGTGGTTAATCTTTATTTACAAACAAAACCACCGATTCGAAACGTCGTAGGCATGTCTGTTGATAAATTAATTTCAAACCCGCTTTATTTGTATCGGTATTTACTGAGGCAGTGTAAAAAACTGCCTTCAAATGCTCAAGATCACTACAAACATCATCTTAGACAAGTATGTGCCGAGTATATAATTTCATTTTACAAGACATATAAATGTTTACTTCGCATGATATATGGTACCATATAGGTAATGGGAATATAAAAAAACTGTGGTTGGGGGATTTGTATGTGTGTCTGGGGAAAATAGCTTTATATTTGAAATTTATTAGTAGTTTATACTATCGCAACCGTTGGACATTTTTGAGCATGAAAAATGTAATAGATTTGGGAACTGGGTAAATTTCGGTACTTGTCTATTATAGCGGCGCCCACCAAATTATGATTTCGGCTGTAGATGAAAAATCGCCGTACGAGTAAGATAGATCGCCAATTTTGGTTGCAAGTTTCGCAATCCTGAAGAAACAGAACTTGATCATATTAGTAAAATATCGCTTGCCCGTTAATGTTGGTAATTTCGTATTATTTTTTTAAAATATCTAATTTGTTTTCTTTCAAAATGTCGTTAACTATCTTCAATTTACGAAACAGCGAAATGGATGCCATCACTTCTTTTCGAGAGGAAGGTATTTTACCGAACATATGCAAAAAAAGTAAGGTTCATGAAGTTGTATGTTAATGAAGAAAGTATTTGGAAGTGCATTATTAAAAGTTGTACGTATAAGAAGGGCCTCCTGCATTGGAAATTGGTTCAGTGGTTCCAAAATACCATTTGTTACTGGAATACGATTTATGTATTGTTGGGCAGAGGAGTTGATGTGCATTAAATAGTGTCACAAACAATTGAATATATTTAAGGGTGGAACAGTTGATTTGAATCATTGCATAAGGGAGTGTGTTCTCTAAATCTTATACATATAAAAAGATAATGAGATAAAATTATAAAAAAAAAAAGTTTTATATTTATTGGTATGTTATTGTTTTCTTACATTTCAACTTCGCTCTTCGCTTTCTTGGCGCTTTTTACTAGCTTGGTGACGTTAGCGCATTCTTAATTGGGTGGGGGCCGCTATAATAGACAAGTACCTAAATTTCTATATTCGCTAGGTTTTAGTATAGACTTTTGGATTTGGCAGGATTATGAGGAACATGTCTTGACTGTTTGATCTTTTTTACTCTAAAGTACTTTTTGTAGCCCTAACATCATAATCACCAAAGCTGTTCTCTATCTTGACACTATTATTTCATATTACACTTCAAAAGTTATTATTTAATTGCTTACTTAACATTTTAAAACTAAAATGTTTAAAAAGTAATGCCTATTTTAAGTAATAAAAGAATTGATTGCATAAATTTTATACAAATCTAAAAAACATATGTATAAAATTTTTCTGAATGAATTTTGAAGTTAATAAAAGTTTAGTATAAAATATTTTTTGCTTAAATTTTTATCCAGAAATAATTATTTATAAATTTGCACTTAATCTAAGGAAGGGATGTTGAATGTTTCTTGTGTTAGTATTCTAATGTTATGTAATATATTATTTTGTTACATATTTTTTTGTTAACAGTGTAAAATATAATAGTTTTAAAATCAGTTAATGGTTTTTTCTTTTACTTTATGTAATGCTCATAAGTTATCTAATTCTGGATAGTAAATCAATGGTTCTTTCCTGTTAATTAACCTCCTTTAGCATGATGCCAATTGTTAGCTTGCACCAGTCAAAAACGTTCCAAACAGGTTACCTATCTTGCCAAATATTGCAGTTCATTATTTTCATTTGATTTTAATATTTTTAACTTCTTTAAAACTAATTAAAATCAGTGGAGCAAACAAAATCATAGAAATAGGTAAAAAGAAAAAATATTGGAGATGTTCTTCTGCCACAGTGGGTATTTGGCAACAAAACCATAGAATATTTTTTTGGTCTCCATTTGTTTTAAGCTGTATTATGATCTTAATGACTGATTCAAGAAAATATTGCAGATGGCACTATTATGTTTTTTTCAAACTGCAAGAAAGCATACAAGAGAGAAAAACTGGTAAATGTCTGCTATGAGAACATTTCCCTGTCATTCATAGTTATAATTTCTTAGACCCCAACTTTGAATGTTATATCCAAATAACAGACTGCATGTAGAGGAGTGCTAAATAGTACAATAAAGGCTAGGTGCATATATATGTTGTAATTGCTAGGTAATAATACATGTTGTAATTGCTTAGATTTGTATCTGATTGAATTTAAATGGTGTCTCTTGTATCCGAAAACTGAATTTTTTTAAGTTATACCCAAAGATTTTTGCGTTTCATGTTTTGACTGAAATTTTTTTTGCAAAGTATTTTTTATTTCTATGTTGGTTAGATAAAATTACAATGCTAACAAAAGGTAGATGCTATTTTACGAGATCTGTGGGGCAACAGGAAAATTTTTTGGGGTATAAATAGCACTGGGCTAATTGGCTCTGTGAAAACAGAAGAATACCAAATGAACTGTTAGGAATTTGTTTATAGTAATAGTATATTTGTATAATAAATAGTCCTATAATAATTTTTGTTGTTTGGTTTTCATTTGTACTAATAACTTCTGAAATCCAGCATTATATGAGAAGTGATGTATTTATGAAACACTTCATGTAATTATTAATATTTTAAATGACTCAGAGCTTATAAAAATCTCTATCTCTACTCTGATACTATATCTTAAATATGGGTTTTTTGTGTTATTTGAGATAAAGAGATTACATTGCTCTTAAGATTAATTTTTTTTCTTTTTTGTAGTCTTTTAATAGTCATCTGGATGAAACTAATCCGGAGAGAATAAAACAAATAATCTCTCGAGCTATAGAAGATGCTGAATGGATTGTGAAAAAGGCATGAAACCTTAAATATGTTTACTCTAGATTTAGGGATTTAGACAATTTGACTCATTAAAAATTTTATTACAATATATATATATTTGAAACATTAATATTTTTTTAAAAAATATGTACCAGTTTTTAATACTGTAATTAAGAATGCATAAATATTAATTCCATTCATTTCACCTTATCAAATACATTGACTTATTTTTATGGTTATGAGCTAATTTGAATCATGAAATGAATTCGCTGTTAGTGTTCAATACATGCATAAAGAAAATTTTATAATCAAAGTTCAAAATTCAACTGAGCATGAAATCATAATGTCTTGCTAGTGCCATGTTTATAATGATCTGCATAGACCACAGATTCCATGCCAGTTACTCCTAATTTGTTTTGTGCCTATTTGGATATACTTCAAGCACACAAATTGCCTACAAATTAACAAAGCTGAACAAATTTTGAAGATCCTGCTGAGGCGTGTAAACTTTGTAACAATGGTGAAACCTCCCTACCTTCAATTGTGCCTTTGGACATTTCCTGGATGTTGGCTTATGGACAACTCAACTTCTAATTTATGCAAAGCAATGGTAATATATAAATTGAAGCTTAGCAAACTAATAGAATGGGATTAGTAAAAATGGTGGTAGTTGTAGTTAGAGAGATGATAGAATGAAAGAAAAGGGGAACCATAGAAATTTATTACAAAGAAGAATCTGCAGCCACAATATAGTTGAATGTTTAACACATTTTACCTGTAAGTAATGCTTTGAATGAAGTTTTAAATAATGCATCTTTCTCTAAAATTGAATTTGATTAATTATTTTACTGAACACTTCAATTTTGTTGTATGAGTAAAAGTAAATATTTAATCAACTTCTTTAAATCAAGAAGGGAACATGTGTAATGAACATGTGTAACACATGTTCTCCATTAATGTGTGTTATTGGGGAACGTGTGTAAAATCACATCATTCATTTTCCCTTGGGACTTATCTTTTTCAGTTAATAACAATCATCATGATCCTGAGGTACCTTAGTGATATTTTTCTTTCCAATGGGGTTAACTGTTTGGGGAAATGTAGCTGACATCCGGCCTGGGTACCCTAAAAATCCCTCTCTTTTATTGCCCCTTCTTGTCTACTAATTTTTATCTTTTTTTTTTCCCTGCTAATTTCCTAGATTACATACACACATTGTTTGGCTATACGTAGCCAGATTTGGCTCTTACGCCATGAACCTCAACTTTCACTCACTCGCATCCATTTTCGCTTATCAGAAAAATGTCATCAAATGATAATAGGATCAATAGTTTTGATTTTTCCACTGTCTCAGGACTTGTAATTACATCCCCTATTACAAAGGTATTAAACGTTTTACACTTTGGGGAACCCTTTGAGCATACTGTTTTCTTGAAGGAACCTGCTTGATCAGAGAGCAAAAAAAAAGGGGGGGGGGGTATCAAAGCTTTAATCCTACTCAAATTTACAAAATTATTATAGCATTTTTATTTTATCACAATACAAACATTTTAATGAGATAATGAATAGTAAGATAGCTAATGAGATTTTTTTTTCCCCAAAATATGTTCTAATAATATTTTAAATTATAACAAATTAGTAAAAAAAAATATGTTTTTTAATGACTTGGATGTGATTGTTTTTCATTACTAAGTATTTTTCTGTTTGAAATAATTGTTGAAATCTGCAACCTAATGTCATCTTCAGCATCCAGTCTATTTCTGTATTTTGTTTTTATTGCATCATACAAAGAGAATGATTTTTTCCATATATAGTTTGAAACAAATGACATTAAATGTTTCACAGATCTTTTGGCAATTTCAGGATATTCTTTTCTGATGTCAATCCAACAATGCATAATGTCCACTTGACTAAGTTTCAGTTGAATGTCGGTCGATATATCAATTTGTTGTTCTCTTTCTTTTATTGGGAGTTTGGAAATGTCACAGTCTTGAAGAGGATTTTGGATCCAAGATAATTTCCTTTTCTGATCAGGAAAATATTTGAGAAATGTCTTTTACAGTTCTGATAAATTTTGGACCACAGTAATTTTCACATTTTTATTGAAATCAGCATTATTGTCTTTTAAAATATTATGCAAATTATGAAAGCATTCATTATAACCTTTCAAAATGTATTCTGCCTAAAATTTCAATTTTAAATGAGTGGTGTTAATTTTATTTTGTACCTTGAAAATAGTGATAATTGCTCTTTGCAGCAATGTGTTGAGCTCATTTGAATAGGTAAAAATATCTGCTAGATATACAACTTTCTGAATCCAAACTTCATCATTTGATTTCTGAGCAAATTCAGGTGCATGTTCAGTTAAGGAAATTCTTATTTCATCTTTTAATTCGAAAAATCTTGCCAATTTTTTTCCATGAAATAACCTATGAACATCCATGTGCAATAGTAGTGTTTTGATAAACTTCCCATACTTTCACATAATAAATTGAAAAGCCTTGAATTCAGTAGTCTTGATTTGATCAAATTTATAATTTTAACTCAATCATTAAGTACTTTTTTAAGCTCTACTGGCATTTTCTTCACTGCAAGAGCTTGTCGATGGAGACAACATTGAGTACTTCTCATGTGAGGAAATTTTTGTTTCATGCATGCAACTATGCCATTCAATTTTCCAAGCATTGCCTTTGCTCCATTGATACATACTTGATGACACAAATCCCTAGATATACCATGCTTTTTGAATTATGAATTTACAATATTAAAAATGTCTTCTGCATTTGTTCTAGTTGGTAGACTTTTGCAAAGTAGCATATCTTCTTGAGCAGCTGTTTCATGTATATATCTCACAATAATGAGTAAGATCAATAATCCAGCCATATCTATAGTTTCATCAAGTTAAATAGTAAATCCATGTTCAGAAACTTTCAAACATCTTATGAACTCATTTTCACAAAAATTAGACATATCTTTAACATGCCTTGAAATTGTAGAATTGGATAGGGGTACACAATCAATTAATTTAACATGTTCTTCCCCAATCACAGAAGTTAATTACATCTTTAACACAGGGTTTAATTAAGCTTTCTTCTATAGTATGAGCAATACGATAATTGATACGATACGATGCTTCCAAAGCATTATCATTATTGTGTTTAACAAAGTTCATAAAGATCATTTTTCTATTTTTCAACTCATTACATTTTATTTTGAAATACTTAACACTTTTTTTTTTATGTAAAGTTGGATGATTTGTTTCTAAATGTGGTTTCAATTTTGAGGCACTGAAATTGCTGTTATGCATCACATGTTCACATTCAATGCATAATCCTTTTGGTTCATTTTCATCATTAATCCAGGTAAAACTAAATTTTACATATTCTTCATTATTTTTCTGCTTTTTATAAATGGGTACATCTGAATCATCTGACAACTTTTTGATTCTAACATCTGATTCATTATCACCAGTAATAGTGAAACTATTTTTTGTATCCCTTGTATGAAGCTTACCACTTTTTAACCACATATTCATTATTGCTATAGTAGTATAAATTGCAAATAAGAGGAGTTATCAATTATGATATAAAAACAAAATAAACGCTCACTTGTAGACTTGTGCGTGACTGTATTTAAGCCTCCAAGCATTTTACTTTTTTTGTGTAAAGCAATGCCTAAAATGATCCATTTGAACACAGCTACCGGTCACTAAAAATTTTTTCTTTTCTCTCACATCTTCAAAAAAGCAGAATTAGTCTATTCCTTCCCCTTTTTAAGGTGTGGGTGGTCAAGAACAACACCTTAGAGGGAACAATTTTATGCTTTTGCCAAAACTAAACCAGAACTAATGCAAAAACACACCTGGAACTAAAGAACTGTAAAAATCAGTTCAGGCTCAAATGCTTGAAATGCAAATGCTCATCAGAAGTTCTTCTCTTGAAATCCACATTAAGAAAAATATTATTCACTAAATAATAATAGCAGATGAAATATAAATTTATCTGTTTCTCATGAAGACATCTCGTCGGTGCCTCAAATATGTAAATAGTTCATTCGGTGTTTAATCCAATAAGCAGTCCTTAGTTCACATTTTCTTATTTATTCACATTTGTACACACACAAACAAAAATGGATGAAAAACACGTAACATTTGCAAAATTAACACAGTTTTATATAATTTTGTTTTGCCACTAACAATAAGGAAGTTGTTCCTATTTGCACAAGTTGCAAATAACACATCATAAGAGTAAAGCGAACATCGCAACTGACTCAACTCGCCCTCTGGTTCTTCTGACAAAAAAGAGTATATGCAATGCCATCTATAGACAGCAATAATTAAAACATTTAGTGTAGGAATAAGAAAAAGAAGAAAAAAGGAAAGAAAGAATTATAAATATAAGAATTACACAAACACTGTTGGAGGTGCAAGACATTTTAAGGCTGTGGAATCAATTCCAAGAAACAGGGAATATTAGACACCGACCTAGGCAATGTTGTCCATGTGTTACCAGAGCAACTGATATATACTAGTTATGGCTTATCAAGACAGAACAGGTGCAAAAACAATTGCTTTTGCAACAGGATGAAGGGTGTTAAGCCAAAAATTCCAAAATGAGCTTCATTAAATTGGTCCTCAATACATGCAGGCCAGTGGTGTGTATTCCATTGACCTCAAGACTCCATTCGGCCCAAAGAAGATGGATTACTGAACATTCAGATTGGATGCAATATGATTTGAGTCAAGTGCTGTAAAATAATGAGTCTGATTCAGTCTGGAGTTTGACATATTTTGGTAAGGCAAGAAAGGAGCTTTCAAAATAATCATTATTCCTTCAGTAAAGATTACATTACAGTCTAGGTGATTTGATGGTATGATTTAGAATTTGCATAGGTAGATGTACAGACCTGCATAAGATTTAGAATGGCAGTTTGATGGCTTAAAGGTAGGCAGACGAGATACTGAAGTTTCATGTTGTACCTTATGCTGCAGACATTAGTGATCCTTTTCTTTTAATGGATGATAATGCTATACCTCATACAGCTCATCTTGTGGAAAACATGATTAAAGCTGAAACAATGCAGCTTATGGAGTATGGGCTTACATGTTTTCCTGAACTGAAACTAATCAAGCATGGTTGGAACACTATCAGATGATGTTTAATAGCAAAACTAAAGCCTCCTTTTTTTCTGTCCGATTGCACTTCTTCGGGAGTGAAATAGTATTTCCCAAAGTCTTATTGATAACTTCATTGCTTCAATACGAAACAAGTATGCAGCAGTCTTAGCTATTCTAAGGGGACCAACCACATGCCATATTGAACATCTTGATCATTTCAATAAAAAAAAATTTAAAATCATTTATTTGCAGCCAAATTGTTGTCCTACAACATCTTTACATGTTTTCTCCATAGTTTCAAAGAATTTAAACTCCCATTAATTTTTTTTTCTTTTGCATCTTTTTTTTCTGTATTGCTTTGCATTACATATATACTCTCCAGTTTATGCCTATGTATGGCTAACTTGCATAATTTTCTTAACTTTTTTGCTTATTCCCCTAATTTTTTGAGCATTGTATATATATTGAGATACATTGAATATCAATTTACTTTCATACCCTTGTATTATATTTTGAAAATTCTATATTTCATACAACATTAAGTGTGTGTTTCATTTATTTTAATATTCTTAAGATAATGAAATAAATATATGACTGTGTAAGTATTACTTTTTTTTCTCAACTTATAATTGGTAAATGAATAGTATATTTTGACCTAGTATCTGCTAACTCTTTAATCTTCTGAATAATTTATTTAATAGAGTAATTTTTAGATAAGTGTAGATTAATTAATTAAAAGTATTGTTTTTTAAAATCTATTAAAAAGTCATCTTGATTAAACAATATTTACTATTCTATATATTGTTTATTATCTTTTTATTGTTACTCACATTTTGGAGAAAAAAATTGTATTTAGTTTTTTAAAAATACGTGATGTGTTATAAGAAAAATTTATTTGAATTTCTGTGACAATGAAAATTGTATAGAATGAACAATTTTGATATGATAGTTACATCATCCATGAAAGTGGTCACTTTTATTATTATACAAAGACTTAATCAAATCCATGGCACTGAAATTTTTGTGATATAATAACTATTGTTTATAGTTTAAGTATGACATAATACATGAGTAAATTACATAAAATATCTATAACTTAATATATTACATTTAAAGAAAAGTTATTTTGTATTCAAAAATGATACTTGACTAATATCAATTTTAAACACTTGCCATATAAAGACCAAGAGGAAATGGCTTAGCTATCAACTGACTCAAACTTAAAACTTGAGTTTTCACAAAAATCCTTAACAGAATTCTGGATCAGATTTAGAGCTTAATTCCCCATGATTTCTGATAGGGCATTAACTGTTCTTATGCTATTCAGCATCACATGTCAAAATGATTTTTTTTTCATTTGATATGGTTATTAAATCTGAATATCGTTCAGCACTAAAGAACCTTGAAGATACTTTATGTGGAGCAGTATAAAATGTTATACCAAAGTTTTATTTGTTGTGCAGCAAAACACAAGCACATCTGTCTCATTAAAAAATGTGATCATCTTTCATTAATTTTTATATACATGGTACAACTTCTAATATTACTTCTTTTAATTTTTCCTTTTTTTTTTATATATATGTATTATTTCAGGTATATGTTTAATTATAAATCTTATCATTTCATATATACATTTAGTTCAAATGTGCTTCAAAGATTATTTAAATTAATTTTTACTATAAAAAGTAATTTTGACTTGAAAGCATACCTGATAATAAAAATTGTCAGTATTAAATTTTAAAGTTATGTGAGTATTAAATTTTAATTTAACAAAACATTTGATTAAAAATTATAGAACTTAAAATTTTTAATTTATTATTTTTAAATTAAGTCGGAAAATAAGCAACATTTTTTTTTCATGCATGCATGTGGTTAGGAGTAAGATACAAAATTTTTAAGATCAGATTTGGAGTCACAAGACTAAAAAATTTAAGAATCATTACCCTAAAATAAATTCCTTTCTTTCATTTATAAAATATTTTATTTGAAATACATTTCTGACTTACAAGGTAAATTTATATAATTAAGGATTTGTTCAAGTAGAATTTAACAATTTATAAATTTTATTTTGAATTAAAATTCAACAAGAAATAAATCAACTGAAAGGTTTCATATTTTATGCATTAAAAAAGTAAGTTGAAAGCACTGTAACAAAAATAAAATAAAAAAAAGTCAATATTAATGTTTCATTCACTTTTCATTAGATTTTATCCTCATCTCTAATCTTTTAGGTCTATGTATCATCAATTTTTTTCAGTTTGATCAAAATTTCTTGTGATGCTCCCATGATATTTTTTTTACCCTGCCTTATTCAAAATGGTTATTTGGCTTATTTTTGTATCAAAATATGTCATTAATGTTCATTCAATGGGGTTAAGGGTCCAAAGCTTATAGGTTCCCAAAATAATAACCATCCCTTCACAATTTCTGATGTATTTGGGATCATTATCACATTGGAAGATCCAACTTCATGTCAATTTCTCAATCCTAGTGGAAATATTTTCTTTCAAGATATTCAGGTAGCCCATTTTATTTATTGCAGACTTGATAAATACTAAATTACACACCCCTATTCCTGCCATACACCCCCTAGATCATAATTTGTTGGTACATTCTTCATTCTTTAATCTTCACATTTTTGGTTCCTTCTTTGTCTCAAAATATTCCAATTCCCCTCCCCCTCCATCACTAAATAAAATATTATTCCAAAAATTTACAACCTTGTTATGGTATTTTCTGAAGAATTGCAGATATGTTTCTCTTGTTTAGTTATGAATGGTTTCTTCTATGTAATCCTTCCTTACTACCCATATTCATTAAGATATTTTTTTTAAAATTGCATTTGGACTTCACTGTATTTCTTGATTGTTTCCTTGATATTTTGTGACATTTTTATAACAATTGCTGTTGGATTGTTTTTACCTTTCATACTACAGTTCTTATTTCTGTACCAATAAGTCATCCTGGTATTTCTATTGTCTAAAAATCTTTAATCTGTTTGTACTTGGGGAACTTGTCAATGATTTTCGTAACTGTGCTATTAAGGTGATCAACCCCATATGTGTTTGGGAATTTTGTGCTCTTTTTTTCCTTTCTGTGAAACTGCTTATAAAACTTGAACTAAAAAAAATATTACTTTGCATGCTTTTGTACTCTTAAAAATATAAAAATTATAATGACTATTTTATTCAACTTCTTAAATGTTCATATACATAAAGTTGTCTATGGTGATAGATGCATACATAACTGAAATTAAGTAAAATTAATATAATATAAGCAAAAGTACTTTTAAAAGAAGAATTAATTATTGTTAAATGAAATGTAATTTGTTTCCTCTTAGTTTAAAATCAATATTTCTCCTTCTAACTTAATTGTTATTTATAACTTAATCTTATATTAATTAAACATTACTAGTGCATATGTAAAATAATTATTTTAGATTGCAATATAAGCAATTGAAAGAGGCATAAAAAATATTTTAAGGAAAATTTATAAAAAAATAGTTTCCATTTACTAAAAGCAACAAAGAAAATGACAACTTTATGGTTAAATACACAACCTTCAATAGAGAACTATCCAAAAATTTTCATAGGATAGAAAAGTATGATTTGAAGAATTTAAATTTATATAAATTTGATAAATAAAATATTAATTTATATGTTATTTTAAAAATATGTAGTTGAATGGAGCAGACTCTTTTTTTTTTCTTTCCCCCCCCCCTTTTCATAGCTTATCACCATGTCTAATGAAATTCCATTTGTACACACACTCTCTCTCCTTTTTTTTTTTTTAAAAAAAATAGTTCATCACCTTAGAATAGTGTCTTCTTGAAACAATTTCTTCTCTGTCATTTATAGCTATTCTTTTTCCCGTGACAAATTCAATGTGTAGAATTTATATATATTTTTGATTAAATGAATTATTTCTTCTTTTAAATTGTTTGTTTTATATATACTAGGAGTTTTAGTTTTTTTTTTTTTTATTAATAATTACTTAATAATAACACATCGATCAATAACTCCCGAGTCTAACATTGAAAACAACATTTTTTTTGCAAATTTTTTTTTTATTCATCAACATAACACCTTTTGTTAATCACTTTTTAGGGTGATACAATCGTTCCAACGCTTTTCCAAATTTTTTTTTTTTTTTTTTTTCCCGCAAGAAATCTTTTTTGTTGCGAGTAAATAGCGATAAACAGCTTTCTGAATCATCGACTCGTTGCTGTTTTTGTTCCATCGAAAGCAATCGCGGCACCCACTTGGCAAAAACCTTTTTCACTTCACTTCAAAAAACCTTTTTCCTGGTCCGATCGACTTAAAATTTTGACACGTTTCAAGCAAAGGTTAGTACTCTAGAAAGACCTGATTACTGGTTTACTACGAGCGCCATCTCTGGGTTAGTCTCGGGAGTTATTGATCGATGTGTTACAATGTTACTGGTCTATTATGGTTTTGTAAAAAAAAGTTTCACATATGATGAATTAATGTTCAATTTTTTTAAAAAAAATTATCACTGTATATTTATGTATGTACACATATTTTTCTGTATTCAAAAATATATTAATGTATAGATTAATTCTAAGTTTTTTTTTTTTAAAAAAAACTTTAATTGGATTATTAGATTCCTAAACTTATAAATTATATATATATATGTGTGTGTGTGTATGAATTTTCCAGAAATTAAAATCAACTTATATATATTTTTTATTTTTACAGTATTCAAAGCAGCCTGGAATATAAAGTGTCTTCTGTAAAACCCAGCTCAGATTCACCAGTTACTAATTAAAAATTATGTAGATATAAATTTCAGTTGTAAATAAATTTTTAAATACATTATTATTTTTGTTTGTTTGATATGATCCTGTCTAACTTTTAAGAGTATAATTAATGTATAAGTTAATAATAAGATAATTATTATTAAGTTTACTACATATATATATTTATATAGTACCACCTAACAAATGTATGAAAGAATATGCTATTTCAATTACAGAATCTCTACTACATTTAATTATTAGAACTATGAGATTTTAACTCTGAATTAATTCTCACATGAATATAGGTTGGATGGATATTGAAGCACCTGTCTTGCAATCTTTTATCTCCAGTTGACTAGCTGTGAATGAGCTGTTGTTTCTACCTGTTACTTGCCCTGGAAATTACAAAATTAAATTAAAATTTAAACATTGCCTCTTAAAAAGATTTTTAAGTTAAGAACATTAAATTTAGAAAAATACTTGAGATTTTAATAGAAAACAAAAAGAATCACTATTGGATGGAAATAGTTTTGTGTCAAGAGAGAAATTTGTCTTGACTAGCCAATCAGGGAGCAGCTTCTCGTAATGGTGGAAAACTAGAGCCGTTCAACGTCCATAGCTTACGAAGTTCCTATTTTATAGACTAAAATTTACCCTCTCATCTTAATTAATATTTAAATTTTCACAATTTTAGATTGTTCCATAATTAGTTAATTTCTTTTAACTTAGGGATCAAGGTGAATAAAGTCTGGGAATTAAGACAACGGAATAAATTTACGAGGTTCCTGATTAAAGCAAAAAATTTTACTCTCTCACCAGAATTACTATTTAAACAATCAAAAATTTAGTAAAGGTTGCAGAATTTATAACTTAGAAATCAAAATTTATTATGATCAGGACGTAAACGTCCGGGAATCGATGTGTGAGGGTCATCAATTGTTACTAGAAGTGAAGAATCACAGGAAGCACGCTTAAAAACTCGAGTTTTTCTTCGCTCTCTGGGACTTACGGGATTTAGAGAGAGAGTTATTTTAGAATTTACTAAAACTTAATAATAACACATGGATCAATAACTCCCGAGACTAACCCAGAGATGGCGCTCGTAGTAAACCAGTAACCAGGTCTTTCTAGAGTACTAACCTTTGCTTGAAACGTGTCAAAATTTTAAGTCGATCGGACCAGAAACAGCTGAGTTATCGAGGTTGGAGTAAAGTCGTTTTGTAGTTTGTTTAAAAAATGGAAAAAACCGAGTTTCGTGTTCTGATAAAACATTGTTTTTTAATGGGTAAAAACACCGTGCAAGCGAAACAATGGATTGAAAAATGTTACCCGGACTCTTGTCCATCAAAAGCAACGATTTGTCGGTGGTTTGCCGA
>BMAW01042507.1:0-10784 GCA_019974015.1 Nephila pilipes | reverse complement strand
AACTCGTCGTTGTTTTTGGTCAAAAGTGAGCTCGCGCGACACCCACTCTGCACAGAGCTTTCTCATACCCAAATATTCGTGAATGATATGATGTACATGTTCAGTTGATATTTCTAGAGTGTCTGCTATTTCATTCAATTTCAATTTACGGTCATTCAAAATCATTTTGTGGATTTTTTTAATGTTTTCGTCGGTAACAACCTCTTTTGGGCGTCCACTGCATTCACCGTGTTCGGTGCTCATTTCACCACGTCTAAACTTAGCATACCAATCCTTGATGGTTGATTTTCCTGGTGCAGTGTCCGGAAACTCGGCATCAAGCCAAGTCTTTGCTTCAACTGTATTTTTTCCCTTCAAAAAGCAATATTTTATCAACACGCGAAATTCCTTTTTATCCATTTTTTTCACAATAACAATTTTATGTGAAATTGAAGTCATTCTGCTGTAATCTCAGTCTTGGAGGAGCTACACGTGTTTACATAAAATCGATATAATTGATCGATGCCTGTTGCTATCTCCCCCTCTGTTCCTATAGAAACCGGCTTTCTTTAGTATCCATCTTCCAGTGTTCTGAATTGTGCTTTCGGTTCGAAATGTCGAGGAATTTTTGAGATATAGAAATTTGCGGCTGAACGTTATTAATTTTTTCTGCTTAATTCGAGTACTGCCTTACGGAGATACTACTGCATTTTTTTGTTTAAGTTTCACTCGCCTAAATAAAACATCATTGCTAAATTCAACGATTTCACGACGAAAAAAATATCAAGAAAATTAAAAGAAGTGTTAAAATATTTTTCTAACTAATTTGTATATTTGAAGCAAATTGCCGTAAATGTGACGAAAATTGCGATTTAATTCATCTCTTGGAACTAAGGAAGGCTATACCTCTGCTCACTGGGTGCTTGCATTAATTGTCATATTGTAGCGCTTCTTCTCTTATTATTTAAATATACATACATTGTAAATTTTAATTAAATAGTTAATTAGGTCACAATTCCAATTGAGTGATTGTTTTATTAATATTAGAAGCAACACGAGGGCTATTGGCAATGGACGTCGTCATTTTCAATCTCGGTCAAGTGACGAGATTCACTTGACTGAGGGTCAAAATGATGAGGGCGACACCTGAGTTGGCACTCCCTCTCCAAACTTCCCCACCACGCCTACGGGATGACTTTCACAATTCCAATTGAAGAGAAGTCAGGAAAATACAAACGCACTGTTTAACAGACTTCTGCAAGGATTATATGTACAAGATCTCTCTCAAATAAATCTCAACGAGCCTTAATCCTAGATTAGAATTAAACAATAAATTTCTGGCTTACCGATACACCCGTTTCGAGTGTAGTACTTCTCGAATACTACGGATTCGACTTTTATTACCAATTACTTTAACCAGGATTCACTTCTTCCCGATTTTAATCACAAACAATCAACTACAGCAACTTACTTCAATTTCTAACTTACTAACATCTATCGATTATGCACTATCAGGTATCCCCTTTCACTTTCAATTCTGTTTCGCTTATATATCATTATCATCAATTCAATTTATTACGCTTCTTATCTTCATATAATTTGCTTAATCCCGTTTTATTTTATTGGAAAGGAGTTGGAATTTTAAATATACAATCAGAAAATAAACCCAATGTTAGTTAAGGCAAGGTTTACAAAAAGCCCAGTGTTACAATATTAATAATCTTCAAAGCATTAATTGTACTTTAAAAGTTAGTAATTAATCATAATTATTTTGAGACTCGTGAGGGATTGCTTAAGCGCGATTGAGGTTGTCTCAATCATGCTTACATTCTGTTGTTAAAAATAAATACATGATAAGTTTTTGAACAATTATACATTTTTATCATATTTTTAGAGTTTTTAAATTTATTCTGTAATCAACGAAACCGAGTGAAATTGAAAATATTTATATGTGTTTGTCTTGAATTTATGTTTAAATATTATTTTGCACATTGTATATATTAATGGCCAACGGCATCAGTTTTTTTAACTCAAATTGTATTTACTTGAAATGATTTCAAAAATGAATGCATAATCGTAGATACAGGAAAACTCATTTACCCATTGAAAACTGTTAATCGAAGAAAAATATAATGAAAATTGAGTTTCCTAAACATTACTTTCCTAAACATTACTTCACGCAGTGTTTTCGGATCTCCGCGTAATGTTAAAAATGATCAAGTTTAAGAAACATTTTTAAGAATTGGCAGGTCGTACAGTCACCAATTTCTTGTGGATTTAATGCATTGTTATTATTTTTAATGAAATCTTTTTTTTTTAAAAAAATTTTGATCAATTTTTTTTATCCATATTTGGAGTAACATGTGAAAAGTTTCAATATTATGAAAATTTGCGTATATTTTAATCCGTAATCTTTTTTTAATAATTTTTTTAACAAAATTTCTGATTAAAAAATAATAACGCAATAAATGTGCACACAAAACAATGGGTGACTGCTCGACCAGTCAATGTTTCAAAAATGTTCCTTAATGTCATTTTTACGAGGATCATTCAATAAGTCCTCAGAAAATCCTAGAGATAGCTCTCGTAGCATGGGAAATGATTTCTTTTCAGTAAACATCATGACTCACTGTGTCCGAGTCTCAGTTACTTATATTCATGATCATGACGCCTTTCTCACCTCAAAAATTCTTCGTCATAACTTTTCCGGACGATGAGATCCTCCTCGCTTCCTTTGGATCAGATTCACCGGAAAGCAACCCATTGTTTTGATTATTTCTTGTTTTCGGTATATAACGATGAATCCATTTATCATCGTCGGTGACAACTCGACGCAAAATGATGTCGCCAACTCATCGCGGCAGCAATCCAATTTTGGTTTAGCAGCAAATTAAAACAACTGGGAATTATATTAGGGGACTGATCCTCCAAGTTTGGGGACCTCAGTGGCTTGCCTTCTTTAGGTAGGTGCGGGCATCATGACCTAGAGGCACACTAGTGATCATTTCCCTTCCTCTGGGGTTTATAGTTTTTGGTAAATACCGGTAGCGCACCCCTAGGATACCCTAGCGATCCTTCTCTATCTTCGACATATAGCTACATCTGGCTCTTGTGCGCTATTAAACAACTATCACTCACTCATTCGGGGTGTCATTTGATGGGTGATGGGCTCGAGCCCACGGAAATTGCAAGGAATGTTTGGAAACTGCTGTTTGTTGTAAACACTACTTAAAACATTATACAGTATAGTAACGAGATTAAGAGAAGAAATAACAAACATCTAAGTAGGTGCAACCCCATCTTTTCTCGACATCGTCTCAGAATTATGAAATTATTCACAAATAATTCTAATTCAACGTGAATTAGAAGCAAACAGAACATATGAAACAGCGGATTCAAAAAATGCATTCAGTTCTTCAATCAAGTACGTCTACTTTATCAGTTATAAGTTCCTAGCCTCATCTACAAGTTTGAAGCATTAGTTTGTCAATTTTGAATAGCGCTAAATTCCCCTAAGTGTAATTTCTGTTTTCTGTAAGTGGAAACATTTTTCTGTTATTGTGTTGAAAACTAATTCCTACCGTAAATTTTTTTAAGGATATCGAACACATTATATACTTCAAAATTATGTAGTAAAATATAACATTATTGTGCAAGAAAATGATAAAAAAATATATAAATTTCACTGATGTTTTTTAATTTGACTGCACGAAAGCCAAATTGACTTGTGAGCATAAAGGAGAAAATATTAGCGCAATTTTTATGTCTATATATGAGGGTTTAAACAATTATTATTCCTATATATAATGCTTACAGATGTTACATAACGGTAATCAAAGCATTCATAAAATATTACATTAATGGAAAAAAGATAAATGCTTATAAGAAAGATGTATTCACTTCTTTTCTTCAGAGCATGTTGTAGTTTAAGATATTTATTGTGATTAAGATTTTGAAATATTTGAAATATATAATATAAGAATGCGAATGTTTTAAAATCGCATTTTTTTTCTTTCTATTTTCAGACTTCCTGTAAAAAAGAGGCTCTATAGTAAGTAGAATTTTTTTCCTATACATATATTCCGATTATTCATACAAATAATTTTCCAACTATAATTATTATTGAATAACAGTTTAAATACATTAAAAGAGAATTTGAAAATGTTTCTCCTTATTTTGGGAGAAAAGTTTTGATTAAATATTAAACCTTCAAAGTTTCATTACCAAATTTTTAAAATTCCTTTAACATTTTTTTTCTTTCATAATGTAAATTCCATTTAAATTGTAAATGCCAAACTCTATTACCTATGTTTAAGGAAACACAGTATCCTAAAATTGACTGCAATTTTGAAAACATTTTAGTACCTTATTTTAATTGTAGAACTTTTCTAAATATAAGAACAAAATTTAATAGCTCTAGCTACATAGGTTAGCGAGCTATTGGAATTTCTTAAACAGTGAGCCAAATCATATTTCATTGACCTTCAAAATTTTAAACTGCATTTTCTCAGTTTTTTATTTTTTATAATGGTCATGTATTTAAAATGTTACTGCATTTTTTTCTTGTAATTGATATAATTTTTTTGAAATTTTTGTATGGTTATTTACTATAATATATATTTAATAATTTTATCTAAGAATAAAGATTTAGATAAATAGTTATTTCTTTAAAAAAATCCACAAAAATATGTACAGCTGTTTTTTTACTGATTTTCATTGTGTCTAATTGAAAATAAATTGTAAAACTATTAATTACTCCAGTACAACCAAACACAATGCTTGAATTGTGAGAAACATTTCCAAGAAATCGAGAAAAAAATTATTTAAAAATATTAAAAGTTGTAGAAGTATTAGGAATTTTATAAAATATTGAAATATTTTGAATTTTTTTTTCAAAGTATTGTTCGTAAGGAAATAATTATTTTTCCTAAAATGCATATTTTATGTATTTTCAAACATGGTGAATATAAATCTTTTCTTATAAATATCTAACTTTATCAGAATATCTCATATGGGACCGTGTCCCCCGTAAAAACTTAAGCATTTTTGCATTTCCAAATTGTAAAGCTCTTGTTTCTCTATATGGATGTAATCAAATAGATTTTTTTCTCAGTTTAGTACATTAAGATTGAAACAAATATATAAGAGAATATGTGGCATTTTTTTCAATGAATGTGCAACTTCAGTTTTAAGAATGCATCAGGTTTTAAGAAAATGTGGTGCAGTCATTAAAAAAAGAGGTCCATGATAAACTTCCACGTTTTCCATCACATCTTGACAAAATTCGAATCTATGTCAATGACTTAAAGGAAACTAAATCATCATGGTAAATGATTGATTAATTAACACAGTTTTATTATTTTTTTTATTTCCAATGATAAGGCAAATACAAATATAAAAACCAGAATAGAAAAAAGAAGTGACTGAAGTCATTACCTAAAAATCTATAGCTTGCCAGTAAAGTGTCGTATCTGAGTCTCCATGAAATTATGCACATCGACAGAGGTGGCATCTGTTCATTGGATCTGCCGAATTACAGAGAGGGAAGTCAAACCTCGAATATTTCAACGCGATGGAGATGCTCTACCAAGCAGTCATGAGACGGAATTGAATGACAGCTTACGGCCTTGAACTGCTGAGAATTGTCAAGAGATTTTCAACTCTCCAGAGATTTAGCTCGGCCAGAATAGGGGCGGAAAGACAAAATAATTAATTAACATAGTCAATTAATTACTGTAGTTGAAAAAAGACGATAAGCGTTTTACAGATAGATCTTTGCTTGAAATGTTGTAGTGTATGGCTTCCTAAAAGTTTTTTTTTTTTTTTTTTTGGTAGTATGCAATCGCAAACTAATGATCGAATTCGAACAAAATTTGAAACACAAGCTAGAGAATTTTTTATTTGAAATTAGCATTCATCGTATAAAATTTCTTTACATACGAGGGGTGTCCAGAAAGTAAGAGTACGGAGCCTCTGACGCTCAAAGAAAATTTTTTCAACAAAGTTGGCTGCACTGCGTTCAAGGTCAAAATCTTTTGAGTAGAATGTGTGCTCGTTTATCTCAGACGGTTGAAAACTCTTGTTGCAGTGCTATGTTGAAATTAATATATCGATTCCCAATCCCGCCAGTTGTGAGTTGCGAAACTTAATTCGGGTTCTTCTCACGAAGGGAAACCGCCCTTCCAAGATTTTAAAAACAAATCTCATTTTCGGAGAGGTCGTGGCCGCTGTAGCCTGGTGGTTATGGTTTAGGATTTGTGGCCGGTGGTTTTCGTTCAGTCGCGGTTTCGATCCTTGGCCGCTAAAGACCGGCCGTGTAGCCGGGGCTGATGCACATTAAATCTGTCGGGGCCCAAAGTCCACCCGTTGGCGTGGTGTGGAAGCCAGGAGAGGGGGCTGCCAGCTCAGGTATCGTTCTCGTCATTTGAGCGTGGTTCAAAATTGAGAGGTCCGTCGCCAATGACCCTCGTGTTGCTTCTAGTGCGACGTCAATAAAAACTAAACTTTCGGAGAGGTATCATTAATAATGCTAATGTGTTCAAGTGATATCGTGAGCGTAAAACTTAAGGGGGGGGTAAATCAAAATCGTTGTTTCGGCCCGGAAAAATCATGGTCTCTGTCTTTTAGGACCATAAACACATTCTCCTCTTTAAATTTTTGTTCCAAGAGGAAGCAATTAATTCCGAGCAGTATTGAGAAACCCTAAAAAAAATAATGAAGGCTATACAGAACAAAAGAAAGGTAATGTAAACTGAGAGAATGAGTTTTTTTTTTTGCATTTCAATATACGTCCTCACAGAAACAACGCCAAAAATCAACTCTTGAACTTATTCAGTTCAGGCATCATCAATTGCATCTCTCACTGCTCTGATCTGGCACTTTCTATTTTCATCTTTTCACTCCTCTCAAGTCATTCGTCGGTGGAAAAAGGTTTTTTTGGTTTTATTAAAGGTAAATTCTTCTTCTGGACCTCTTTGGTTTAAACCAAAGAGGTCCAGAAGGCCATCAAACAATGGGCCAAATAGGCAGATGGAGATTTTTTTTTTTTTGACAGTGGTAAAAGAGAGGTCATCCCTTGGCTAACAAAGTACATTGTGAAGGAATTGAAAAATAGTGTTTGATGTATTTATAAGAATTTATAAGTTTTCCAACAATATATTATCTTTCCAATTCTTAAAAATTTGAGTTCTCTTACTTTCTGGACAACTCTTGTAAGTTAATTAAATATATTAATTATACTATTAAACAACATTAATTATTTTCCTTTGAGTCATTAATTGTGATATAAATTTTGTCTACTAGCAACGAGAATTGAGAAAATTATTAAATATGTCTTTTTTATCGACTTAAGATGGTTTCAATTTGTAAAGTCTAGATACCATAAAATTCAAAACTTTTCTTTGTTTCTCATACTTTGCCAGTAAAGTTAATAGATCGTGTCTTCAAATACAGTATCAGCATAAAGCAGTAATCTTCATTTAAGCCTCCATAGCGATCAAAATTATGAAGTAAATGGAATGAGATTTAAAGACATAAAAAAGTGTTTATAATGGAGACTAATATAAATAGCAAAAAAATTGACCTCTCGATAAAAGTGATGCTGAGAATTCAAAACTTTTTTAGCTCTACATTTTTTAATTGCAATATGAGGGATTAACTCAATTTAAACTGAAAGTTATTTCGAAATTAAGCGTTTAACTTTAAAAAATGTAAAAGCACTATGTTTGTACACACACACACAATATATATATATATATATATATATATATATATATATATATATATATAATGAAATTGTTGGTAATGGTTTCTTTTCAGTAAGCATCATGACTCACTAGACAGCTTTCAAAGTCTCAGTTACTCGTATTCTGTACTATGACGCCTTTAGCACCTCAAAAATCCTTCATCATAACTTATCTGGCCGATGAGACCATCTTCGCCCTTTTTGGAAAAGATTGCTTGAAGCAGCCCAAAGTTTTGATTTTTGCTTGGTTTCCGGTGCATTATGATGAATACAAGACTTTCGACAGCGACAACTCGATGTGGCAGCAAGCAAATTTTTATTTGGCTGCAAATGACTACCAAAATAAAATTAATTTATGAATCAATGTCAAATTTGTTTCGGGTCCGTTTAACAGATGGCAGCACCCAAGGGTAACAACAATTAACCTAAATGATACCATCTATCTTCAAATACAAGTACTTCTGAACCATCTTTGTACATTTATTTTATGAATAAGAGGGCAAAAGATAAAAGCGAATATTTTATCACTTGTTTACTTTTTTTTGAGACTCAGCAGAAAAGGTTCCAATTCTATACTTATTATAAATAAATATCCTAACTGTGGAAAAAACATCAGTAACAGCCATATTGGAAACAATTGAAAATTCGGAGCACGTAACACTATCTCTTAAAAGTAAGAATAGAAAGTACTATTCTGTTTTAGAATGTACAGTTTATTTCTGTTCCTGCTTTAAAAAAAAAAAAAAAAAAACTGTTCCTTCACCTATTCTACCGATTATTTTACAGCATAAACTTTACTTTTTGTGTAAGTAATGTAAATAAATGCAAATAGTTTAATTCCTTTAGTTATGTATATTATGCATGTTGCGTATGCACAAAGCAGTTCATAAAAGTGAAAGAGCGACCATACATTCACGTCACTAGCAGATGTTTTCACTCTCTGGTACACACGTTCTAACACCAGAGGGCGATAATTGCTTGTGATTGCGCCAAGCCATAACGAACCGATCAATATATATATATATATATATATATATTAAATAAAAAATTGAATTATTACAATTTCATGAAAGAAAATTATTCTGGAGTAATTTGTTGTTACATTAGCCTTGCAGATAAACTATTATAGAATTGTGGTGACTAAATCTCCATTTCTTCTGAAAAATAAAATTTTTCAAATTAATTTTACGACAGTATCAATTTTACACTGTCATTCAGCATTTCAAGACGGTTAGTTTTAATTTCAAGAATTTTAGGTGTGAAATATTCAACAAAAAAGATAGACGAGCCTTGAGGCTTCAATATAGCTAATCTTATGCATTATTTGATCTTGATTAATATGAAAATAAAATCTTCTCTCTCTCTCTCTCTCTCTCTCTCACACACACACACACACAATTACTTGATTTTTTATGATATACATATAAAATGTTATCACAATATGTTACTTTTTATGATTATGGTCATTGAAGTTGTATGTAATGTTGGAATAATGATTAATTTTTTATATATTTTTTTTCTAGCATATACAAGACTCGAGCAGTCCAAAGATCTTTTCAAACATGTTCCTGATGACAACTTATTATGTAATTTGCTTTTTATTTACTAAAATACTTTATTTATTTTTTTTTTCGGTTATAATTTCGTTTCAATTGCTTTTCAATTTTTATAAATTCTAAGATTTTTATGTCCCTGAACGAGAGAGCATCGAGAAGTTTGAATTTTTACTAACAAATTACCGAGATATCTGGTGAAATTTATGCTGCATATTCTTTTTCTCTGATGTACGTAATGTTGTAAATTACAGCTATTCATGTTGATTTGTCTGGTTTCAGGAAGACGCAGATTGAAATAACCCGCAGTATCGAAAATTTTTAATTATTATCCTGGGATATGTTAGAATTTTAATTATTACTAAAATAATCTTGATAAAAACTTACTATTTATTTATCACTCTTAAAATTTCTTTACATAGTCTCATCCAGAGTTAAGCATTTCTCCCAGCAATTTTTGGCTATTCTAAGATCGTTATTGTAGAACTCAGAAGATTAAACTCTTTCTTCTGTGTTTAGCGGGTTATTTCAATACAGGCTTCAATATAGAAAACCAAACAAATCAACAAGAATAGCTGTAATTCATGAGATTATGTACACAAGGGTCAAGGAATATGCGGAATAAATTTTATGCAGATATCTCGGTAATTTCTTAGTAAACATTCAAACTTAATGATACCTTTGGTATACTATTGTGCGAGGTGTTGACATTAAATAATGAGACTTACATTGCTACAGAAGAAGTACGAATACTGCAATCGCCAGCGATCGACAGTTGTTTAGCGTGAAGCCTTCTCTTTCGCATTCAGTACCTCTCGTTTCTGTAAACAAATCCGTATAGACGTAGCCTTCCTTAGCATTAGAGTTATTTTTTTTTTTATTTTACCGAAAAAATGATGAATGTAACAATAGAGCAATGAATTGTTGTGAAATTTCACACGAAACTTGAAAAAATCGCTACTAGGACTTATATTGAAAGAAGTGTATAGCAATGAATGTTTACCTGGTGCACGTTTTCTTAATTGGTTTTATCGTTTCCAAGATGGTCGAGAAGACGTTGAAGATGATTCACACCCAGGTCGCCCATCTAACAGGTCAATTGAAAAGTCCCCGGCCTACCATAGTAAAATACATTTTTTTTTTTGGCAAAATTAGTTTTTTTTATTCAACATAATTCCCTTCAAGGGTGATACACTGATTATAGCGACCCTCCAACTTTTCGATACCATTTTTGTAGTACGATTTGTCCTTTGCTTCAAAATAGGCCTCAGTTTTGGCGATCACCTCTTCATTCGACGAAAATTTCTTCCCAGCGAGCATTCTTTTGAGATCTGAGAACAGGAAATAGTCGCTGGGGGCCAGATCTGGAGAATACGGGGGATGAGGAAGCAATTCGAAGCCCAATTCATGGATTTTTGCCATCGTTTTCACTGACTTGTGACACGGTGCATTGTCTTGGTGAAGCAGCACTTTCTTTTTCTTCAAATGCGGCCGTTTTTCGGCGATTT
>BMAW01042499.1:0-14074 GCA_019974015.1 Nephila pilipes | reverse complement strand
ACTATACATATAAGCAATTGTACTGTGAAACACATCAAATTTAAAAAACGCAAACTGACATCGCATGAATTTTTAGAATTATGTCAACATTAATTTTAATAAATATCCTTCTATTTACCTGGAAGTTTTATATTACTGATTTTTTTACCTATAATAATCGAGTAGCTTTCTTAACCATACATGAAACATAAGTTTAGTATTTAATTTAATTTTAAAAATGCAGATTGAAAACTGAGATGTATTTGAAATTCCACTGAAATACAAATACAGTTGAAATTCAATTATCTTTATTATGAAATGGTCAATTTTTACAATACAGAGATCATTTTTATTGTACTTAAGGTAACTTAGACGTGTTCGATAAGCTTAACTTATAGTTTTGACGTTGTTATAAAATTAAAAGTAAAGGAAGTCAAATGGTAACATTTAGATATATATGTCTATTTATGTGTAACTGTTTATGTAAAAATAATATTTATGTACTCAAATTATTAAATCCATAACCAATAGCTGCATTAGTAAATCATGTGCTTCGCATTATGTACATCTAGATGAAATCCACTGCATTTATAACTCTGAAAACCTGCGGAGTACTTCTCAGAAAAACAGCCAACGCATTGAAAATAATTATAAATTTAAAACTTAAATGTTATAAAAGTTAATATTTTTAAAATTTTATGTTTCAATTTTCTCTCAATTTTTATATACATACTATACAATATATGAAAAGAGCGATTATTTGTTTGAAAAAAAACACTTTCTGTACAAAAACTAATCTCATTTTACAATGTACAGAAATTAGCACTATAAATTCAGTAGAATTTCAGGAAAATATAACAGATTGTTAAAAATATACATTTTGAAAGAAACATATTTTTCACTATGGCAGAGATATTTACTTAGAGTTTCAACATGCAATTTTCTAGCGTTGTATTTATCAAACATAAAACATACGTGGAATCAGCGTAAGAACTGCATTATTATGAGCAAAATAAAAACAAAGGAAACAAATGCAAAATGTGATGCATTTTAACATCTCATTTACCTTAAAATTATTTTTAACAATCTTCATTTTTTCGTTAAACTATACAATATATCTAACTTTATTTCTTCTTATGGCAATATAAATTTTATTTTATATTTAAAAATTAAAATCTCTTGGCTATATATAATATGCTTTTCAGTATATAAGAAAATAGATTACACTCATCTGCGAAATAAAAATTCTTCTTTTCATATCTGCGTATTTTACTCTCTTTATCATTAAATATTTATTTCATATAAGACATAAATTTAAAATAACATAGCGCAGCAGGTTCTATTAGTAGAATATCATTCAAATTTTTTTAAAAAAAATGCTGTAATAATAGTACGAGATAAATTGTAAACATTTCTGAGATAAATTTGTTTCATCTTTTCTTTGGTTGAAAAGATAATTTTAAAAATATACGAGTATAATTACAATTTTGCATTATTTTTGAACATTGTAACAAAAAAATTCTTTTTCGCTTTCTGCGTTAATATAATCACAAAAATTAATTTTAACTGTATCATATTTTCGTTATTTATGTAAGAGAATAGTTGATATCAAATGTCATTTTTATTACGTTAATTTTATATTATGAAAGTCAAAGTTTATATTTGTTATTCCATTTTACATATTTTCCTAATTTTTTGCTGTTTTTCATTCATATTTATAAAATGTATTCAATCTTAATGATGGGATAAAGCTATATTTTGCATAATTTTCGAATTTTATTCACTCAATTTATTTATGTTATAAATAAGTAATAAAGTTTGAGGAATCTTAAAACAATCTAATTTGTTGACACTCTTTTTTTTTTTCTAATTCGTTAAATATAGACTTATATTTTTCAGTAATTTTGTCTTTACGGTAAAAATCGTACAAATTTAGACTTTACTAATAAAAAAATCCCCTATGTCGTAACAATTTGATTTTAAAAAGTACCCATTTTAAGAATAGGAAATAGGAATGTGGCCTCTCAGTGTCGTTTTGACTATTGATCGTTTTTCTTTTTTTAAGAAGTCCTCAAGTCTGAAAAGTTCTCTTGCCTCCCCAAAACCCGTTCCTGTAGCTTTTCTGGCGAATGAGGACGTTTTTGTGTTCTCTTGGGGACACAGAAGCCGAGTAGCTATGGTCGTGAGTTCGCGATCGACTTTTTTCCATCTAGTCGTAGGCTCGAATCCTGATGCCCTTAAGAACTCGTCGTGAAGAGGATCTGGTGCGCGTTAAATCTAGTGAGGCTCTAAAATCTCCTTTGGCGTTCTATGTGATTTTGGAGAGGAGGTAATTGTAATCCTCATAACTCTTTCGAGGTTGAAAATGACGAGAGGAGGGATTTTTAGAGTAACGTTGGACTATTCGTAATTTTCTCCTTTCTACCCTCGGGGACCTTACAATAATTTGAATTGCATAAAATTACAATTTATTCCCAACCAAAATGAAACTTGATTTGAGGACAATTGTAGAAATTCCATAGGATAACATTACGTCCAAGAAACCAAAATGGCCGGTAGATAGGAGCTTTAAAATTAAATTTTTTATTTCACTAAATTTTATTGAATCGTTTTTTGACTTATATAGGCTTAAAAATACCTCCTCTCGAGTTGTATTCCAATAAAATTAATAAAGTCACTTATTTCATATTGTGAAATAATTGTCTTAAATCTACGTACGCTGAGTGGTAATCTATTGGATATTTGACTGTGAACACATGAAAATTGTTATAAACAAGTTAAATATCACAGAGTACTTTCTTATTCTAGAATTTTTTCCATCACTGCTTACTTGTAATATTTTATAGTCATTTACTTACGAATTTAAATAAATAAAATTAATTTAGAGACAGAATCGTATAATACTTTCTTGATTTAAATTTTTCTTGTATTATATTTATGATTTGCCTAATTATTTCCGATACATTTTCGATTGACAATAAAAATATTTTGTAATAAATGAAGTTATTAATTGAAGAAATACGAGTATGATCCAGTCCTTATTTCTATAAAATGTATAAAAAAACATTAATTATTTTATAACGATATATTGCTACAGTATTGATGATTATAAGAGCATTAAAGTGAAAAAAAAAGTAGTCATCTTTCTCGATAAAGTCTCATTTACCAAATAATTTTTAGTAGCACATTTCCGTTAAAATATCTTAGTAAATGGACGCACAGTACCCTATCGAAAAACGTTTTATTACTTTAATTATATGACCTTTATAAATATACGTACAGAATTTAATTAACTCGCTAAGTCCTACAATATTTAGCGGAACGCTTAAATTTTCTTTGACAATGTGCCAAATCGGTTTATTGACCCTCAATACTTGAAATTGCTTTAACGGTGTTTATTCTTACTAGCGGATATGTTCTTAGATACTGCGGCGTTATTATATCAATATTAAGTTTTGAATTTTTATTGGATTGTTTAGCATAATATGTTTGATAATGTTATCCATGGAATGAGGATTTAGACGCATATTCTTTTAATCCACAAACTTGGATATAGATATTTTTTTTACTGTTTTTCACAATTTTTGACAGGAAAGAAAAGTTGTAAAATTATGAATAATACAAATATACTCAACACATGCGCAGAATTATGTGAAATACTTTTCATAAATTAAGGGTAAACTGTTAAAACTATTAAAATTTGCAGAAATAACAGATGTCTAAAAAGTATTTCAATAATTTGAAAAAAAAATTGAAGTTTAAAATAATTGCTTGCAAATGAAGGTTTTTTAATGCACCTTTTATATACGGTCAAATAAGTAGATTATGGTATTTTTATAAATATAAAAATGAAATAAATTTCTCGCATGATATCACATTCCCTTAGCAGTGAACTCATTAAGTAAACAAAAATACAGAGTTATAAAAAAAATATTCATCACATTTCAAAATTCCATTTTTTTCCAACTTAAACGATCCAGAATGGTAAGTAATACATGAATACAAAGGCAAAATTAGAATTCAGTTTTATAAGTGTTCGATATAACTTATTTTAATTATATGTATAATGTCAAATTGATACATAAATTCCTACCAAACACGTTGTGTCAGTGGTAATGGAATGTACAGAATCCTAAGTCCTTTAAGTTCAAATATAATTGTGGGAAATGGTGTGCATACGCTTTATCTTTTACAAACCCCCGAAGGAAAAAATAGCTTGGGGCCATATCAGGTGATTTAGGTGGCCCGTTGTGTAGCATCAAGTCATCTGGTACGCTGCGACTGATCGAACTGCGAAGTATCCCCGTGATAGCGTCGAAAACAGCTTTCGTGAAATAGCTTCACGAAGAACACACGTGAGTCATCTATTGTTCATTATTTAAAGCTCTCAAGGTTTTCCTTGGCATTTATGTATTACTTATCATTCTGTGTCACTTATTTATGAAAACATGGAATTTTGATATCGGTTGAATCATTTTGAATAAAATTGTCTATTTAAATCTTTAATTAGTTATAGTACACAAAAGAACTTTGAATGCTATGTATCATATGAGCAATAACATTGATACTTATAAGAGATTTTTGCGAAAAAGTAACAAATTTTCTTAATGGGTCGTGCCATTAAACACGTTTTAAATTAAATGTTTCGACAGAACTGCCATTAAATCCCCATTTCCAAGATTAAAATAAAAATAGAAAAAAAAGGTAGATATGAGCACTTGGAACGATTGGGTTTACCAAATCTGTAAAAAATTCCTCCGTTCACTTTCTTTCAGATTCCCGCCAACCCAAGTTACTTTAGTCGATTTCCTCTTCTCCATTTTATTTCCTTTCTGAAAAACACTCTTTGAAACCAAAATAAAAATATCCGCCATCACACTTTGGGTTCAGTTTCACAACTCTGCGTGATCTGGCATTTGCGGTGAAAGTGAGTGCGATAAAAAAAATCGAACGAGAGAGCGGGGAATGAAATACACCACCTCATCACTTCCTCTTTTTTTTTTTTAACAGTTAGAAAAGAGAGAAAAAATGGCTTGTACGGATAAGTAATAACGAGTGTTAAATTGCATTACTTTCTGCAGCTCGTTAAACTCTAGAGTTTGTCAAAACTAGCTTTTATTCGAAGCTATTTTTTACCCGCGGCTTCAGCGTATAAAAATTAATTCGATTTCGAGATTGACTCCCGGCTCTTAATCTTTCGGAGAATGGTAAAACCCAACGGCTAAAAGGGAGATGGGGAGTTCTAGTTTTAAAACATTCTTTCGAGTTTTATTACATCGACACATTAGTATTTTGTGTGGTGCAACGTGTAAGAGAAGTACTGTAACATTTGAATTGTTCTTAAGTATTACTGAATATTAGCAATAAAGTCAAAGTGGTAGTCTCGTTTAGGAAAGTTACTTATTTGCATGAATGTCTTTCCGACATTTTATAAGTAGCAGTTTTATTGAGAAATACTATATAAAATATTATTTTAATATTTTATTATTACACTGTGGAGGGGAAAAATAATTAATTTTATTGAAATATTTCAGACATTTCATGAGTCTTCACTTTTTATTCGAAAAGACTTGATTGCAAAACAAATTCATGCCATGATGTATAAGTAAAATGTTTTCTGAAATAAATTATTTGAATAGGTACTTGAACAGAGTGTGCCGTTACGAATTTTATTTGTTGTAAAGTGGTGTTTTTTTTTTATGAATATTCATTGGGAAGCATTTTTGGAAATTTAACGAGCGTCTATTGCGATGCATTTGTTATTATTTTAAACATTAATTTAGAATGTAGTAGAGTTAGGTTGAAATTATTTTTTGAAAAACTTAATTATTAACTAATTTTATGAAATGTTTATAGTAATTTTAATTTTTGCCTTTTTTTTTTTTACCTTTCTACTGAATAAATAATGTAAAATGGCGGTATAAATTAAAACGCATGAACGAACAGCATTTTTTCAAGCAGTTCTTGAAGAGTGTAATTTTTCAGTCAAAATTCATGTTGTCATTCCAAATACAAAATTAATTATATCATCAATGAAGTATACATCCCAATTTTATACCCATAACTGTAAGTGATCTACATATTTTAATTTTGCTTTTGCTAAATTTATGTGCAAGAGGGAAATATTTATTGCTCATTATGAGAAGTGAAGTACCAACTTTTCTCTTTCTTAACTCTTTCGCAATAGCTAGCGCAAAAGCACGTGTAACGATGGGGCCGGCTGTCTCTATCGCTATTGTCTTGGCGTGGTGTGGATGTTAGGAGAGGTGGGTGCCAGCTTAGGTATCGTTCTCGTCACTTGACCGTGGTTCAAAATTAAGAGAACCGTCGCCAATAGCCCTCATGTTGCTTCTAGCGCGACGTTAATAAAACAAAACTCTAAAACTTTCGCTAGCATCGCGCATGGGTTAATAAATAATATACGCGCATAATGTTTCGCTACAAAGCCTAAATCCTCGAAATAACAAAAAAACTTAAATATTAATTTAAACTAAATAGATTAAAATAGAAATAATACACTAGTATGAAATAATAATAAAAATATAAAAAATACAATAAGGAATAATAAATGTAATAAAGAATAAATTTAATAATAAGAATATAACAAATAAATATAATAAATAAATAATAATTATAATAATAAATTAACAATAAATATAATAATAAACAAATAAATAATATAACAATAAATAAATAATGTAATATAACAATAAATAAATAATATAATATAATAATAATTAATTAATCAATACTATAATATAATAATAATTAATTAATTAAGAATATAATATAATAATAATAATTAATTAATAATATAATATAATAATTAATTAATAAGTAATATAATATAATAATAATTAATCAATAATATAATATAATAATAATTAATCAATAATATAACATAATAATAATTAATCAATAATATAATATAATAATAAATATTATAATAAATTTAATAAATAAATAATAAATTTAATAAATAAATAATAAATTTAATAAATAAATAATAAAAAATAAAATTAATAATAATAAACCATTAATAAAAATAATAAAAAGTTAATGTAATAATAAACGTAGTAAAAAGTAAAAGTAATAATAAATGAAAAAGTAAATGTAATAAAAATAAATATAATAAGAAATAATTAATAAGTATAATAATAAATGTTACAATTAGTAAAAAATAGGTATAACAATAAATAAATAAGTAATAAGTGTAAAAAATAATTTTAATAATAAATAAAAACATAGTAATAAGCAAAATATTTATAATAAAATGAATATAATAAAGCGATGGTAAAATAAAAGAATACTAACATAAAATAAGTTAAATAAAAAAGTTTTTATTTTTTTAAGCGTTCCAGGACTCTGACAGGAATACATGAACGGGCGGAGGTAAACAAGAACGCCGGCACGCCAGCCGGGAAATGAAGGAATTTCTTGCTGGCGCATCTGCGTCACAGTTAAATCCTTACTGTTATTTGTTACATAGCTCCTTCTTCCCTAGTGTCCGAGGTATCATAATGACCATCGTCACGATTTCGTGGCCGGGGTCGTTCACATCGAGTCGTGGGTTCGAATTCTGATGTTACTAGAGACTCACCGTGCAGTGGAGAAGATGCACGTTAAATCAGTCGAGGCTTAAAGTCCTCCTGTGGATTGGTGTGGAAGTTAGAAGATGGTCATTACTCAGGTGAAATCTTCGTCACTTGTCCGAAATTCAGAGTTACGAGGTCAGTCGCCAGTAGGCTTCGTGTTGTTTTCAAGTATGACGAAAATAAACATTTAATCTTTCTAACATAATTTTCCTTAGTGCGTAAGGAAAATTTATTCACCTAACAGAAAAAAAATAATAAAAAAGATTATATCCAAAAGTATTTTCTTTGATTTTATATCAAGCTTCAAGCATACTTTTCACTTTAAATTTAAAAGTATATTTTTTCGTTTTATAAAAGGGCACGTAAATATGCAACTGACAAAAATTTCCTAACATTTTAACTCACTTCTAACTATTCAATAGTTTCCATGACTCTTGTTTCTTCTCCTTAACCAAGTCAGAATTACAAATTTTTTTTTTTATCGACTTAAAGTCTTACCAAACATAAATCCTTACTGCCCTACTTGGGGGAAATGTTATTGGTTCTTTTGTGTAATGATGCAACTTTTGTCAAGCGATATTTTCCTCACTGGGAAACAAGATAAAGTTCCTCGATGCATTTTTGTGTAACTGCGTCAGAATGGTTGCCAAAATGACTTCGGCGACAGATAAAGAAAATCCTGACGACTTAAGAGTTCCCATTTCGTGAGCTCAACTGAGTTTCAAATCCCCAATATGTATGCAATAGACTCCTGCGATCTTGTAGATTCACTTTTGTCAGTTGCAGTTACTCGGGAATGACTGTGATCCAGAAATATTACGTAAAAGTTGTAGATTTTTAAAATATTGCATGCGCACCGCCAAAATATTACAGGAAAGACATTATTATAAAATGCTACGTGCCTCAAAAAATGCTACATTTATATGAAGTATTCTATAAGACATTAAATATAAAACATTAAAGTAATATTTCGAAGTATTATGTTAGTAATAGATTCCCATGCATTTCTCCTCCATCTAACATTTTAACATATTTTATTAACGTTACACGAAAGTTGTACTTCGTTGTTTTCCCGATGGAATAACTATTGCTGCTGAAAATATTGTTTTACAGACAAGAAGAAAATATACCTGTAAGTAAATTTGAATACTTGGGGGTGATCTTAACGATTTATTTGGCTCAAAAGTGATCGTATATATTAAAGAGTTTGCTAGATTATGAATCATAAATGTAGTTAAAACGAAGATAACAAAGACAAATCATTCCAGATAAAAATTAAAACTGATTAAAACGTGTATTTAATGTGTACACATACATTTAGAACCTGTGTAGATTATATAAATATCTGACAAAGTATTTCATGATTCCAACAATTATAAAATTAAATTCAAATATTGAACACTAAATCAATTGAATACTTTTCAATTAATAAAAATCTTAGCGTAAAATAAAAATTAATTCAATGCAATAAAAAAGTTGCACTACAAGTTGCAAGTAAAAAACACTACAAGTTGTGAAGAGCTACTCCAGTCACATACTTACGTTTATTTTTATTAGAATTTAAGAATATATTTTGAACGTTCAGAATATTTTACTGTTAATTACGTTGTATGTACACAGTTGTAATATTTCGCGAAGGTGATATGTAACCTGCTAGAAAACAAGAAACACGGCACAGAAAGGAACATTGACTGCTACAGTAAGCAATGGGCGAAAATCCAATAGTGAAAGTTTCTATCATATATATATATCCTTGTGAACGCGTGCCGCTTTTACTTTCACAGTTTCAATGGACTCAAATCCTGTTCCTTTACATGCAAATTTCATCTCAGAGAAAAGACAGATGTCGAATGGCGCAAGATCCTTCGAATAAGACGGTTGGTCTAAAACTGGAATGCTATATTGTCTAGAGACCTCTAGACAAACAATGCGGAATGGCTTGTCTCTTTCCTCAATTCGGGTCGTTTCTTCCCTTATACTTCGCGGAGCTCAACTAGAACGTGAAGGTAGTAATGCGGATTAATAGTTTGATCTGCAGGAACCCAGTGAAACTACACAATCCCATGAATATATATATATATATATATATATATATATATATATACGCAAACGCATACACACACACACACACACACATATATATTTATATATATAAGCACACGCATACACACACACACACACACATATATATATATATATATATATATCAACAGTTTTATTTCACACATACGTTGTCGATTAAAAGTGCAACATATATACCTGTAACACCTTTTAACGGAAATTTAGGAGTCAGGAAAATAAAGTCCGAAAAACAGATTTTTTGGGTTAAGGAACATATATAGAAGTATTATTAATTAAAGTATGCTCAACTTTTTTTTTATATCAAATTAAGCGGAATCGACGGAACAGTTTTAATACCTTTGAATTACTCGAGATAAGTTTTTTGAACTGTCGCCTGTCTCACCAAACTATACATTATAATTGTGTATGTCAAGGATTGTGTCTGAGTGGTTTAAAGGCGAAAGGTACTAAACAGAAGACTTTCATTATAACGTTTAAAAATAACGAAAAACGAGTCGGCATTCATATCACGCACTTTTCCCAGTCTGCACGAATTTAATTCTCTTCCGCTTTATTTATTCCATTCCATTATTTAAAGTTGTGTTCTGTATAAGAAGTACTGTAGGTGGGTACGGGCGAGGTTCTGCAGGGTGTAGAAGTCCAAGTCCCTATAAGCACTTAATGTTAAATCCAAGTAACACAATAACTGTTTGAATTTTTAGATGCATAACATACGTAAGGCCTCTCTATTGTTTCCTACATTTTCCATTACAGATCTCATTTTTAGAATCTGAAATTCATACAGTCCACTGAAAAGAAATTCAGATGATAGTAAACTCAGAAAAAAATATGACCTTATTTTGAAAGAAACAGTGGAATTGTGGGATGCCAGAGAAAATGTCAGAAAACATTTCTTTCATCCAATTCAATGTGATTTGTGGCCTCGGTTAGATGGGGTGGGGGGAAGGAACGCGTTCGAAAAGGTTAAATGAGCTTATATTATACCAAGTTTAAGTAATCCTCATTTTCTTCAATTAAAAGTAATGAAAGTTAAATTTTAGTGTGGAGATATCTGTTTATTGAAAGAAATTCATTTTTTTGACATAATTAATTATGTTATGATCAATTAATAATCGATATCTGTATTTACATTCGTAATTCACGTACATTATTTTTAAGCACATCTTTCATAAAATCTATTGCATGTGGAAATTTAAAAATTTGTCGAGTAGTTACTTATACGCATAACATTATACTTAATGAACATATTTAAAATTTCAAAAATTTAATTGAATAAAATTTAAAGCTTCTTAAATTTTATGATTCAAATATCACTCTATTTTTATACAAATATTATGTAATAACTAAAATGTGTGAATGTTTATGAGGAAATTATTACGTTCACACTGTATAAAAAATACAAAATATCAGCTCTATGAATAAAGTAGATTTTGAAAAAGTGTTCCAGAATCCTGAAAAACAACAATCTGACAAAATTGGATTCCCTGATGTGTTTTTCGCAAATATCCAGCTCGTATGTTATTCAAATAAAAACTCAATTAAAACAAAAAAAAAAAACAAAAAAAGATTAAAATTCAAAAATATTAAATTTCAATTTTCGGACGTTCTATTTGTCAAATTCTAATAAATAAGACATCTACGTAGTTGACAAAACACCCTCTATTTTTCCATTTTTCAACAGCAAAAAAAAAAAAAAAAAAAACACTCGCTGTATTTTAGTGCCTTAGTTACCTAAAGAAACAGGAGAGAATTTTCAGAAACGCGTAAAGAGTATAAGATACTAAACATCTGGAAATCATCTAACTTCTGCAACTTCTATGTAAGTAGTTTTACTTGTAATTTTACAAATGTTGAATCAACAATGAGCAGAGAAAGAGAGAAATTATGTGTTACTTCAAAAGATTATATAAATCTTACCATTTTCAGTACTGACAGTGCGACTATCGCATTATCGCAAATATTGCTAATACAGACCAACTATAGAACTGGGCCTCAATTTTGTATTAGTTTATCAGAAAAGCAATGTAGTGTTTATTCGAGGAGGCATCGAACAGTTTTAATTATTACTAAGAAATAATCGAGAAATGTTATATTTGGATAAAATGTATTCTGCGGGCTAAATTACCTCTATGTTCATAATTATGTTTAAATTACCACTGTTAATGTTGATTTGTTTGGTTTTTGAATGCCGCAGACTGAAGTAACCTTTAGTATCCAAAAATTTTAATTATTATCCCGGGATATCGTTCAGTTTTAGTTATTACTAAAATTGATTGAAATAGGAACTTAATTTTTATTTATTATTCTTCAGACAGAAGTCTTCACAGTCATCATCCGGAGTTATATATTTCTTCTAGCATCCCTTAGCCTTTTGAAGGTTGTTTTTGTAGAACTCAGCACATTAAAAAAAAAATTTCTCCTTGCTGTGAGTTATTTCAAATTACGGATTCATGAAATCAACAAGTCAACAGGAATAGCTTTAACATTATGTACATGATGATAAATTAATTTACAGGATATATTTTATTCAGATATATATCGTTTATTTCTTTGTAATAATATTAAAATTTTGATACTCCTACGTAGAATCAATTCTTTATTTTTGTAAGCCTAATGATAATTTAGAATTTTCAATATCTAACGTTTCCTGTTATCTTAAGACCTTCTGAAATGTACTCATTCGCTGAGAATAATATGCTTAACAAATAAATTAAAATTCAATAGTAATAATTTAATTTTGGATGAAATGTCTAAAATGAAAAAAATTAAATTTGTTTTACTAATTTCATTTTAACATATGCTAACTTTCTTTCTGTAACTCCTTAAAAATTAGAATTATTCTTAATAATTTTAAAACTACTTTCCGAATAAATATTAATTAGCGTAAAGTAAGCGTACTTCCAAGTCCCAGGATCTACAGAAGCTATTACTATCAAAAAAAAAGAAAAAACCTCCTTCGAATTCATAAGGCCTTTTATTTTCTCAAACAATGCATTCTAGTGAACAAAAGCGTTGCCAATACAGCAACGAAATAAAAGCGGACGATACTGCCATAAAACTCAGTCATTAAATTGAATATTTAAGTAAGAAGAAACGATAAATTATCGAAGTAGACAGTTATATTCTATTCGGATATTAAAATAAAAGCAGGTGACAAAAAAAACTAAATTAAATATATCTCAGCAATGTAAATATACCTTAAAAGCAAACTAAATGTAATTGTAATCACATTGTATTACAATGTCAATCTTTTGCATTATAAAACTGTATCCTTTATTTTATGCACATGAAATTTTGTAGACACCATTATCTTAAAACATCAACATGTTATCACATGTTAAAAACCAACCCATTTTTGTTATTATTTTCCTCTCTCTCTCTGTATATATATATATAATATTCCTCTATTGCAAATAAAATGTTAATTAATGTGCAATTTAATTGAGATAAACTCTTTCCTTATTAATTCATGAATTAAAGAATTTTATTTCTAACTTTTAACAATGTAATGCCTAATATAATACCAACGAACGTAGTGTAATAAAATGTATAATGTCTAATATAATACTTAATTTATTATATATATAAATGCATCGTCTCTAATCCCAAACAATTGTGAACTGAATATATCATTTCATTTTTGTTTAAATGCATACTATTATATCTCAATTACTCTATTATTTAAACGATGTGAATACTTGATAAAATACTTATACAATATAATATTAATAAGACTATCTATTCATAATTTTTCCATATATAATTACGTCACATCTTCAGTCCGAAGTGGATGCTAACTAAATTAATTTCTTTATGGACGCATAATCATTTTTCAGTAATAAATTCTTTTGAATATCTTCACTATCCCACCACTAATGGCTCTAATATACTTAACACAATACTTAACCACCGCGTTTTTTTCCGACCTCTGGTGCAGATTCTATTTATTTCTGAATTAATTTTTCATCTCGCGATTATTCCATTGGCATTGTGTTCTCCGTCCCTCACAGCTGCTACGCACCCTTTCAGGTCAAAGAGACGCCAATGCGCCACTGTGGGCCACCCCTCTGCGAAAGAGCCTCCTCTTGGCACGGGTCCAGCGCCCCCGTTCCCTATCGTCTGATCTCTCCACCCCGGGGCCGAGGGTGGACAGGATGCCTTTTCCAAGCCAGTATAAAATGCTAAGAAAAAAAAAGGCGGTTTTTTGGTCAGGTCTTCTCGTTTTTGCGGGTTCCGATTTTTTTTCTTTGTTCGCTTATGGGGTTACAGCCACTAAAGACCAAAGTTGACAGCCTCACTCTGTGAATGATGATTTTTTTTTCTTTTTTATTCCTTTCTGTGGAGGTGTTAGGGGGAGAATTTCTGAGAAAGATAGCAGAGTGATGTGGCTATCATGTCTCGTAATGACTGGGACAGTC
>BMAW01042494.1:0-41087 GCA_019974015.1 Nephila pilipes | reverse complement strand
TTCTGGTCCGATCGACTTAAAATTTTGACACGTTTCAAGCAAAGGTTAGTACTCTAGAAAGACCTGGTTACTGCTTTACTCCGAGCGCCATCTCTGGGTTAGTCTCGGGAGTTATTGATTGATGTGTTAAGTCTCAGTTACTTGATTGTATTGCTCCTAATTAAATATTACAATGGCAAAACTGACGGAAATGAAAAATATCCTGAAAGATAATAACAAAATATAACGTGTTTTTAACTGTAAGAAGTCTATTATACACTGCTCTGTATGCTATATATTTTTTTTGGAATATCTATTATTGGTTAAGTTTCGTAAAAGCATTACTTAATCTCATTAACGCGTCTCTTACTTTTAGAAATAAAAGTTCATGCTTAAAATTACACACACACAAGCGTATATATATATATATATATATATATATATATATATATATATCATAAGTAAATAAAGTATAGTATTCACTAAGTAATGAATTAAATGTACACGTATAAATACGAGAGAGAAAAATTGTTAAAATAATTGTTTATTTAATAAAAAAAAGAACATTACACAAAATGTATTAACTTTAGAATTTGGATAATGTCTTAAAAAATCTGCCTGTGTACAGAATAATGCCAGTTAGGATATTCTGGTTTTTAACACATATTTCCGATTAATTGTAAGAAATGCGAGCATTTTAAATAATAATCAGAACTATTTTGCATGAGTGCAGAAATTCTACTAAACCCAAATCTAAATATCTTTCTGTCTTTAAGTATAACATGGTTTTATGACAGATGCTACAATATGGTATCAGCTGAATTTGAAAATAAATTTACATTTATAATAAATACATACACGAGCTTGAAAATAATCCCTGTTTTACACATTCCATCATAATATTGCAGTAAATATCTCAAACTTTTGAGTTAAAAATGCTTTAGCACTAAAATGCTAATTCAATTTTTAGTGCCACAACAAAACAATGAAATTTAGATTTATATACACTTCACAATACATTATATCAGATGTTACTCAAACCTTCACAAAATAAAGTTTTTAATGTCATCGTATGTTGTTTTGAAATATTTCCGTAGGATACACAGTCCTTTCTGTGTTATATTAATACATTTATAGTTCACATTACAGCATATTCTTAACAATGTATTACAAAAGTAAATATACGTATATCTTTGCATTACAACAAACAGAAAAAAAAAAGATATGTTCATAATGCTAACTAAATCTACGGTTGTCATTCTTTATAAGGATAGAATTCAGGATTATGAACGTATAGGAGAAGCAGTATGTCATGTTGCATTTGTACATATATCATATATCTTATTCTTATATGATGTTACTTTTGGCGCGTCGAATTTCCCTCCATCACGAGCGTTGTATCTGAGAGATAGAATTTGCATTTTAATGATATAAAATATTACGTATGATTTTTAATATATATATTTCCAGGCTATATCTCTCCTACTCACTTACATTTCTCGTTTTTTTTTTAATTTACTTATTTTCTTCTAGTTATATAATGTAAGTAGTGAAACTTTTGAAGTACGAAATACAATATGCAAGAGTTCTAATACAATTACAAAACGGAGAGAAGTTAAAATACGTAATACTATATACAAAATTATAAAATAAAACCCCATAAATTACAACGTTCAATTACAAATTAAGAATATGTATAAATAAAAACACAGAATAAAATTGTACAAGACGAATATACACAAGTGAAAAAAATACACCTATTCAATTGTTAGAATCATATTTAGTTTTAGATTCCCTGATTGAACAATTTTTTAACATCATAACAGCCTGCTACAAGTGAAAATATTCATAACATTTTGCATAAGAATAATGCGTCATTCTGCTTTTTAGTTGCATATTATGTAGCACATAGTTTTCATTTATTTCTCTAAATACTTGCATGTGAGAGATCATGCGCGACCAATGGAGTGTTAATAATTTGAATCTTGGATTTGATCCCAAACGACAATAATGAAATAAAAAAAAATTATTAAAATCATACGTTATTCAGATGTAGACAATTATGTGGATATAATTCCATTTTTTTTATTGGAGTAATTGAAGGGAATCTTAACAATTTTGTAATTTTCTCCTGTTGGTTCCTTGTGTTGAACAAGCAAAGTTATAAAAATTCACAGTCTACAAAGTATAATTTATAAACAATGTTAACTAGAAATCTATTTCTATCTCTGAAGAACAGCTTATTTTCATTAGGATTGTCCACAAATGTTAAAAAAAAGCAAAAGACTCATAGCATTATTAGAGAAATATAACTTTATATGCCTGAATGTTTTAGATAGTTTAGACAAATTGCTCAAAAATAGTTCTTTCCTAATACATTTTATAAAATACATTGACTGAACTACTAAATTCCTTTTCTTTACAATTTGGAATATCGTTTCCTTAAGACAATTTCTCAGTATTGTAAAATGAAATAAAAATTGCAGTAATTTTGAAGGTCAAACATTTAGTATTTCATAGTTCATACTTTAAAATCACCATAACGATTTATAATTAACAGTATATATATATATGTATATATATATATATATATACAGAGAGAGATATTAGGCTTATATATATGTATATATATAACAGTAGGATGAATATAAAGTCAAGGATAATATCATGACGAATGACTGCAATGTTTTTACTTTGTATAGTGGTATATCAGTTAGTTAAAAATCAACTATTCCTTATTTAATAAGGTTTTTAGCTTTAATGAGTCTTTTTCATCGAAATTTTTATTGTTTTTTTCAATGTTGAGGAAATTAATGTAACTAAACGTCTTACTCAATATGTAAACGGGATCACGACATTTACTGCATTTTCTCTCTCTCTCTCTCTCTTTCCTGTTATACAGTTAAATAATTTAATCTTAAGTTTAAAATATCAATTTCATCAAATGATGCGATGAAACTAACTGAATTCTGTATGTTAGAACTAAAATTAATTATTATAAATAATTCAGGAGTAAAAGAAAAAAAAATCAATGAAATAATTGAAATTTTCCGTAAGTTCTATTGACGCAATCAAATTTATTTAAAACTCTATTAAGTGAATTTTCCTTGACTTATTTTAATTTCGATAAATCAAGATTGTGTGTTTATCTTCTTATTCAGATTCTTACATTTTTATTGTTATAATTTCTTTGCACATAATTATCCTAATTTATTTTAATTAATGATTTTAGAATATATTTCATTCGCATATTTTTGGATTTTAAACTTTTATTCGAGTTTCAAATCTATCATAAAAACATATAATATTAAAAACAAACCGTAATTTATATTAATATCAACAGAAATTTGAAAATACTATTTTTACATATCTCCGTTGTGCATTACGATCAATATCCTTTAATTACATTCATTATCTTTTAATATATCGATCATTTTTCCAGTTCAATATCTTTCAATCAATCAAGGCGTTGAGAATATTTAACGAACTTCTGACGTCTTAACTATAAATATTTGTATACAAAATAGTTTAATCAATTATTTACTCTCGTCCACCGGAACACGTCCGAAACACTTTCAGAATTTATTATCATCGTCAAAATTAACGATGTTTCTCATTAAGAAACTTCCAACCGTTGAGCAACCAGACCATTTGTCCTATGAATAAACGATCGCGAATGCTGAGAACAAGAGTATATTGCACCAAATCGGGAAGGATGAGAAGGTGAGATGGAAGCTTCTTCGTTTTAAGTATCCCTTTCCACCAACATAAGTACTTACGTTACGTAACATTTTAGAATTCAATACAATATTTTATGCAGGGAAAGGGTATGTTAATGCAATATGAAAGTCAACTTTACCATAACTGCTTGCTGTTTCCATGAAAATATATATTTGCTCACCATTCTTAAAAATAAAATATGAAAGTTTGAAATAATGAGCTTGTAAGTGCGAAGTGCATATCGTGGATGTTAAGCATTAATCCAAATATTTAGATTTCTTTTTGGCTTTAAAATGTTCAAAAACTATTACTTCCTGAACTTATTCGTGTGAAGAAAAATCAGAACATGCATAAAAATACTTAGGGCTATTTTAGAATTTTTACTGGACAAACGAATATTTATGTTTTGAGAAAACTTTCTGAATTGAATTAAAAATATATTTATATAGTAAATTTGAAACACATATAATAGCTTAATGGAAATTATTTTTAACATATTTCGTGAATATTTAAGTATCAAATTTTAATTTAATTTATTAGATACATCTGTGGTATGTTTTCATTATTTTATGTCATCATACATTCTATATAATTGCATATCTTATACATCTTTTATAATCACAAAAAAACATCTATTGATCAATATTTAGGATTTATTTTATTTCAAAAGTAATAAGTCGATTATTCATATAGTAATTATTAAAATGAACAACAAACTCGGTAACACATTTAGCACGAACTCATATTTTGTCTAAAAATAAAATTATATTTCAAGAACAGGATACCGACCAATACCAACAGAAGATACAGTGAGTTGATTCGGGAATGTAAAAGCATCCATGCAATTATTGGGGCGTCATCACATTTACTATAAATTCAGTCAGTCTAATAATTTACAACAAATCAATTTTGGACATTTCGACGAAATCGAGACAGCGTCATTCTTGTTTGAATATTCATTTTCTTTTAATGAAGGGAAACATTTCAAAAGAAGCTTTGATTAAGCTTTCTGAAAAAATTTCACTATACTCATCTACTTATAATTTCATTCTACAATTTCTAAAACCGTTCTTCTTGTTGAGGCAGGTGGTTGAAACTGCGATATTTACAAATTATATAGTCGGTAGAAAATGGTACTAATTTTAGCTAAAAAGTATGTTCCAAGAATCAAAAAGATCATTGACTGATTAAAGATCAAAAAATGCATAACAACGTATCCATTCCTAATGGTACTCTTATTTTAAATGTATTATTTGTAACGTAATAACAATACTTAATTATTATGAGCCGATGTCGAAGATAAGGTAATTAGTTAGTGCAAAACAATATAGTATCTTAAAACACTTATGTCTTAACTTTACATTAATATAGCTGTTCTTTTATTGGTGTTAATGAGTCCAATGGTGAATATAACTTTGGGCTTAATCGTAAGTATAGGAATTTTCAATTCCTGATGTGGTTAAAATTAGATCCCGTTAATTTGGGGTATTCCATACTCATAATTACTAAACCATGAGTTCAGTGAATCGAGAGTTACAATATTAATTCGAGTTGAGTGATAAAAACCTTCGAAATTGATATGAATCTTTTGAGTTGCGTTTATACACTTAAGACAAAATTTTTGATAGTTTCGGAAATTACTTACACAAGAAAAATATATTTACGTCTTAAAATGTGACTTATAAAAATGGTTGAAAGTACAGCTAATCTCCCTGACAGCGAGATTTGAAAAGAATATCTTACACAAAAGATTTAATCTGGAGCATTTCCTTTTCCGAGAAAAGGTGATTCATATCCAATCCAAATATTCAAAACCAAATAAATACATAAAGAAGAAGTATTAAAATTATGGAACAGCTTTTAGCTTCAAACTTCTAATTAATGAGTCTCAAAGACAACCTTTTGGTTATTTTCACTGATCAAGAATTTTATCTTCTGTCATTTTGTGACAAAAGTCATTGTTTGCATTTCTCGATCAGGGTCTTACTGACCGATCTTACTGACCTTATTCTCATTTCTCTCTTGCATCAGGGATTCAGAGTACGGATTTTCCTCCATTCTTTTTGTTGTCTTTGTATGTTGTTCTTGTTGCTTTTCTGTCTCATTAGTTGTATTGCCTCGTTTTAAAAGTCTTTGTAGTAGACATTTAGGACTCATTTTAAAGTTCCCCCGCTTCCCCTGCTTAATGTATTTTTAGAGTTGCTTCGTTTCTTTCAATGTTAGCGGTGAATTTCGTTCCTTCACTTTTCATTTTTTGTCCCAAATCTCTGATCTGCTGTTTTTCTTTTTAAATTTTACCATTCTTCATCTCTTTCTTTAGATTTATTTCATTTAGTTTTGGTTTCGTGAAAGATTCCTAATCTACCACTGCACTTTTTTTTATTATTTTTGTGCTCATTTTTAGAATACGCAAGCATCATTTGATTTTTTTCATTTTATATATTTGTCATGCTTCTAATTTCCCTCATTCGGAATATGACTTCATTATCGCAGATTGGAACTCCATGTCATGTTTATCCCCGATACTTTAAATTAAAATAATGTCTTCACTTAACAGTAAAGTCTGACGTTAAGTAGAAAAAAAATTCATTTAATTCTGATAAAAAGGAGACAGTAAGACAGAGAGTGAACGGGGTTGACTTTGATTGTTACTTTGAATCTTAAAGAGATAATATCCAAAGTTTCGAAATGTTTGGCAAAAAATTTAAGGTGTGATAGAAAACAACCAAACAAATAATTTTCACCGCACGATGCAGAGGGGGAGAGCAAGTGGTGAACCACTAGACTGAGCTGTAATGGAAAGTATAAAACGTGAGTTTCCTTATACATCGTCATTTCTACAGAGGATTTCAGGCAACATGATGAAGTGGAATAATTTGTAAAGTGATACATCGTGAAATTCATTGTAGAAATAACGATGTGTAAGATAACTCACGCTTTTTGCTTTCCATTACAGTGCCGTCTAACTGTTCACCGTTAGCTTACGTACTAAGCTTTGTATATTGAAAATTGCTTCTTTAGAAATTTTCTAACAACCGTTAATGTTTATCCATTTTCGAAATACCCTGTATAGATCAGGTTCCTTAATTATTCGTAAAACGTTTCTCTTCCGCCCTTAAAAACTGGTTACGACTGGACTAAACGCACCAAATAATTGACAAGAAGTGGAATTTCCTTCTGTATGATTCATCTAGAGCTAATGTCAGCGGAACCTCAGATAAACAGTTCTAACATGCCCAATAAACATATATCACTGAAAAACATTATCCTGAGGATTTCACTACTGAACTCATTAACTTAGAAGGAAATTTAACTACACGTATGTTACTTTTAAAGAGAAGTATTTATATTGCTGAAAATACTGCTAAAAATATGACTTTGGACGAATATTTTGCTGCTTAGAAAGACTTAGAAATTGAAAATTGTCTCGTGTTTATTAATTCACATATTATTTATGAAAATATGTAGAAACGGAAAATATATTAAAACCGAAAAACATTTAAATACAATTTAATTTAATTTTGAAAAAAAAAAAGAAACTTTCAGTTCTTAATCAGAAATTTATTCGAGAGCTTTTAGTAATATTAAAAAAATAATTTCTTGTAAAGTTCCAAACCTGACAAATATATTCTTAAGAATTTAATTTTGAATTATTCCTTTTCTTTTTTTTGAGTTGAATGTTAAGTGATATTAAGCATTTCTTTCAACAACGTACATTATTGGAACTAATAATCTTCCCCTAGATAGTATTGCCGTCTACGAATTATGAGAGTTTTCTAACTGTAAATCAGAAAGTCAAAAATGGCGAAGAAGGAAATTAATCCAATCTTGTAAATATATTTAGCGAAATCAGGTTAATTCCATCCTCTCATACTGAATATTTAAATACAAAAGGCTTACTAATTTTTTACTTTACGATATTTTTTAAGTTAATTTTTTATTTATTTACTTCGAAACAAGCGAGGAACCTTAATCATGTCTATCTTATGAACATATTTAAAGAAAACATATTAATTCAGATATATTTAAATATTGTAACTTTAATAATTTTTAACTTAACTTTTTTTGGTGACTGAAATCAAAGAGGGAATGCAAGACATCTGCTCCGTCTTGTGAACGCATTTAGTGAAGGCAGGTTAAAACTGAATACTTAAATATTAAAAATTTCATTTTTAATTCGCATGAAATGAATATTAGGCTTAGATTACATAAAATAAAATAAACAGATGAACAATCCCTCAACATTCTCTAGAACTGTTGGGTTGTGAGATTAGTTGAAAAAAAAAAAAATTAACTGGTATTCAGAGAAAAATGTGCTTCAAGTAGTATAAAAAAATCTCTATAAAATACAGGGTTATTCAAAATGATTCATGCGATTTCGAAATTCCATACTTCTGAAAATAAACGACATATAATGATAAGTAATACATGAATAAAAAGGAAACTTTAGGAAGTCTTATATAGAAAAAAACTGATGACACTCGTGTGTTCTTCATATCCTTCATATCGTGCTATATCCTGAAAGTTGTTTTGAAAGCTTTCATGGAGCAGTTGGATCGGTTGTAATGGACCTAATAACTTAATATTGCACAGCTGGTCAACTAAGTCAGCTCATATGGTCCTATGCGATTTCTATCTTTTATGGTTTGCAAATGATAAAATGTACCAGCCACCATTTCCCACAAATTTATGGGAACTTAAACAACGAATATTTGCCACTGTACAATCCATTCTCACTGATAATTCACAACGTGTTTTGCGTGTTTTACATTTCCAATCAACATTATTAGTGTAACTAAAATAAGTTATATCAAACTCTTGAAAAAACCTCTTGTATATTTTCCATTTGCATTCATGCAATACTGATCATTCTGTGTCATTTATTTATGAAAATATTGAATTTTGAAATCAGACGAATCATTTTGATTAACCCTATATTTGAAAAATAAAATATTTATTTTAACAATAATAATAATTTTCAAAATATAAAATTCAGAACTCAAGTACGTGGAATAAGGTAATTTCATATTTACCTGCTTTATATTACGGACAGTATTACTTACACTCAAATTTGGAAAGAAAATATTACTATATTTAACGGTAACTTGCTTTTTCTATAAATTCGAATCCAATCTGTTTTTGAAAGCATCTAAACTCAAGTTTTATTCTAACGCAGCACAGCAATAATTTTCTGTGATGAGAAATATTAAAATACATCCGCACAGAAATCTATTCGCTACTTCACTAATGCATTAAAAGAGATTCCACGAATCAAGTTTTCCGATAGCTTTCCATCGTCAACTTTACTGATAATGTGAATCAGCACACTACCAGATAGCGAAAGGTACTCATTGAATTTCTCGCAACGAAAATTCATCGGATTTAAACTGAGTTTGCTGGTTCGGAAAAGCGCTCTGATGGGATGACTGGATAAATTAAATAACTTCTATATTTACGTGAAAATAGTTCGATTTTGTTAAAAATGTAATAGTGTTAGTAATAATTCAGAAATTATGCAAACAATTAATATAAAAGTAGTCGTGATTTCATTCAAAACGTACGTTACTGAAAGTAGCTTAAAGAAATAATGAATAATTTTTTTAATAGACTTGTGTTTGATTGGCTAGAGCAAACAAGTCTTTCATGCTCTCTCATCACACAAAACACAATGAACTTTCCTTATAGTGGTGATTATTGTTATTTTCAGTGTATCAGTTTCTTGTTGTTCTCAAATTTAGGTTTTTGATCTTCTGTTTATATAACTGAAGTGCGAAGAATATTGCCTTTCTATTACAATAAGAGGTGTAGCTATTAAATAACGAGACCAACTCTGTTGCAGAAGTACGCATGCACCAAACACCAGAGACCGACAGCTATTTAGAGTGAAACCTTCTCTTTCGAATATAGTACCTCTCACTTCTGTAAGGAAGTCCATATATCCTTAGTATTCATTGGCATTAGAGTTTGTCTGTTGTTTTGCCGGAAAAATGACAGGTTAGAAATGAACTGTAATGAAATTTTGCATGAAAATCGGAAAGAAAAACCTGCTAAAGAATCTTAAAATTTATTGAAAGTGGCTTATGGCAATGCAATGTGTTTTTGAGCGTTTTAAAAATGATCGAGAAGACGTGCAGGGGATTATCACCTGGATCACCCACCCACGTCAGAAACGAATGACAAATCTGGTTCGATATGACCATCGATTAAGTATTCGAGCGGTTGCTGACACTGAAGAAATTGGTAAAGGAAATGTTTCCACCAAGACAATTCACCGGCTCATTCATATTGTCTGTCAAGTGGTTTCTAGCCGAGTAAAATATCCCAGTGTTAAATCATCCATCTTATTCGCTGGATCTTGCGCCATACGACTTCTATCTGTTTTCTAGGGTGAAATCTGAATTAAAAGGAACACGTTGATTCGTGTCATTTGAAGCTATTAAAGAGAAAAGAGCACGCATCCTGAAAGTGCTGACAGAAGAAGACTCTCAGCACTGTTTCGAATAATGGAATATTCCCATGGAACATTGTAGGGATAGAGGAGGGGGCATATTGAAGGTGATAATAAATAATTATGTATGAAATCCTTAACGAGGCTTGATGCCATTGAATATCCGTCGTATAACCACGCCTGAAACACGTTGAATCTGTGAAGGCGCGAAGTTTTCTCGTTGCCATGGTTTGAAAGTTAGGAGAGGGAGGCACTAGATCAGGTGTAATACTCGTCACTTGACCGAGGCTCAAAATTACGAGCTTCGTTAATAGTCCTCGTGTTGATTCTAGTGTGGCGTTAAATAAACCATTCAATCAATTCATGACTGGATACGTTATCGTACATATGTATGTGACATGTTTCCCAAGAGCGTTGATAGAATTATCTGGTTTATTTTCATTAGAGCTGTAGTTGATTCTGTCGTGTAACATTTAATGAACGAGTAGCTGGTTGAGGTGCATTCATTGTAGGGATTGGCTGATAGGTATTCAAGAGCAGCTGAACGAGTGCTTTGACAATGGTTCCCAAAGAAACATATACTTAGCCATCTTTTATTTTTCCATGAGCTTCACATTTTGTGCAATATTGAGACATTAAAAGCTTACAAGAATAGTGAGGATAGGCTGCGAGCGACTCGAACGAGCACCACGAAAGTTAGTCAATTGGTGAACAATAGAATGGGTATGTTGGACCAAGTGGAAGGTTTCCAAGTTCTCCCGATTTGAGCAGTTAATTTTTAAGGGGAAGAGAACACGCACTTAAATCTGTTATATATGAGATACCAGAGGAGTTTGTGTAACACTCATTATAAATTTGTGTTTATTATATTTTGAATTTGTTTTCCAATAAATGTAATTGAAATGGTTCAAACTACCCAACATGTTGATAGAAATACGTAAATGCTAATAGAAAATATTTTTTTTTAGCCACGTAAGGGGCTATTGTTTTACGTGTATCACATTTAGCATATAATATCATTTTTAAATTTCTTATCGTTTGCATCAATTTTAATAACATTTGACTGAAATATATTCAGTTTAATAAATTATAGTTTCCTTTAATTTAAATATTGGAAAATTTTACTTCTTTCAATTTCTCTGTATCTCTCAGCCATCCAGGATGGCGTCTGTCTGTATCAAAACTCCCCTTGATAAAACGCGTTACTCATTTCACCATATTGTTGGTGGGTGAAAACGGTATTCAGACTAAAACGATATTCATTACTGAACATCAAAGTATAATAAAGAACGCATCGCTTGGAAGTTTGAAAATTTAGAAAATCTCATATAACAATTTAAAATTGATTTATCTATTACATAATATATAATATTTATATGCAATGATTGTTTTGGGTAACATCTGTCATATTTTATGTACCTCTAATTTTCCTTTCCCGAGGAATTTGGATCATGTGTTGCTACATAACTCTCAATCGACTATCTACTTCTCATGGTCCGTAATTGTAGTACTGAATTTTCAAATACCAGTTTAAATGTGTCTGTTTACACACAAGAAGTATGGATACTGCCTGTCGTGCGTCACATCGAACAACATGATAGAGTCTATGGAGACTTGTGATCTATCAACGTTGAAGCCTACCGCCACTCTACCACTGCGAGAATGAATTCTGGTAAAGCAAGTCAGATGATGCAACTTGAAATTGAAGTGAAGTAGAGTCCATCTGCTACCGCTATTTAAGGCATCACTGGAAAGCTTTGAAGAGAGATGACTCACATTGCAAGCCACTTGGTTCTCTCCTCTAACTCTAGCTTCCTTCTTGAGTTGGCTGATCGTGTTGAAAGCTTGTGTTTTCCTTGATTTAACAATTTTTCGATGTTATGAAAAAAATTTAGTTATTGATACTTAACACATCAATCAATAACTCCCGAGGTTAACCCAGAGATGGCGCTCGTGGCAAACCAGTAACTAAGTCTTTCTAGAGTACGAACCTTTGCTTGAAACGTGTCAAAAGTTTAAGTCGATCGGACCAGAAACAGCTGAGTTATCGAGGTTGGAGTAAAGTCGTTTTGTAGTTTGTTTAAGAAATGGAAAAAACCGAGTTTCGTGTTCTGATAAAACATTGTTTTTTAATGGGTAAAAACACCATTCAAGCGAAACAATGGATTGAAAATGTTACCCGGACTCTTGATCCATCAAAAGCACGATTTGTCGGTGGTTGCCGAGTTTAAACATAATGAGCACAAATGAGCATGGAACGCTCAGGTAGACCTGTGAGCCGTTACCCGGAAAATGTGGAGTGAAGTGACAAAAATTATAATGAAAGATCGTAAGAAGCTCGTGAGATTGCTGAGATATATATCATATGGAAGTGTATTTACTGAAAAGGTTTTTGAAGTGAAGTGAAAAGGTTTTTCCAAGTGGGTGCCCTGATTGCTTTCGATGGAACAAAACAACGAAAGTCGAGTGATTCAGGAAAGCTGTTTATCGCTATTTACTCGCAACAAAAAAGATTTCTTGCGAAAAAAAAAAAAAAGATTTGGAAAAGCGTTGGAACGATTGTATCACCCTAAAAGGTGATTAACAAAAGGTGTTATGTTGTTGAATAAAAAAAAAATTGCAAAAAAAATGTTGTTTTCTATGTTAGTCTCGGGAGTTATTGATTGATGTCTTATGTGTATTTAGCCTTCTTGCGTGAGGTTTAATCACCATCTAATTTGGAGTCAACAGCCGATTTTCAACAAATTTTGTCGTACCAATTCACGAAAATTTACTCGTATAATGATTTCGCATTTTACTATTTAAGTGTATTTTATTTGACCATCTCATAATTGATGTAAGTGTTGGTCCTAAGAAAAATAATTATTAAATAGTACTTAAAATTTAATATTAATTTAAGTACACGTACTTAAGGTTTGAAATGTTGTACTAGTATCTACAGTAGAGTAGTTACAGTTATCGTGATAAAATTACTATCGGATGGAAAATAAGAGCGTAATTGTAGCAAGATAACTGCGTAACACGTTTTTTTTATCTGAAAAAAGGTAACTAGAATGCTAATCAAAATATATTTCATTCAAGCTTTGCATTGTCCTTTTCCACAGATTTTCGAAGTTTTTTTAATCGCTCTGTATAGTTTATTTGTTCTTTGTGACGGAATAATGAAATAAGTTGATGCTTTTAACGGTATAGGATATAAATTAGTAAAAACAGTCACAACGAGTTTTTACGATAAGAAAAGAAATTAGTCATACAATTTATTTATGTATTACTATTAGTGATAGACAATATTTACCACGATTAATCGATTCTAACTTCTGGTGTCATTCGCGTCTGAAAGATTTATGTTCTGAAGCGAAACTTCCATTAGCGTCTTATAAAAGTTAATTCCTTTCAAGTTATTTTATCGACTCAGTTTAAAAAAGTGAACAAAGAAAATACAAAATTTGTAAATACAAAATCGTTATAATGAAACTATTAACAAAGTTAGTAAAATTTAATCAATTATTGCATTAATTTAATATATGTTATTAGACTGCATAGAACTCTCAGAGAATAACAGTAAATGAATGGTTTTACTTAAGCATCATTGGAAGTTAACTGCCTTGTAATTTTTATTTTATTCGAATGGATTTATTTTACTTAAATTAAGAGGAGACCTTACTAATATCTGTGAAAATGATAACTGTACAAGTATATGTAAAGTTAAAGAAATGGAATGTCAATTCTATCATCGGAAAGTACAGTTATTTCATCCCAATTGATTTTAAAAATAAACACAAATAATAACTTGTCAAAAGTATAGATAATAAAGCTTGTCTGTATAAAATTTTATACTTCGCTTTATTTAAAAAAATTAAATTACTGTATATTTATTTACTCAAAAAATTCAGAAACCATCTTTATGACAGTTTGATTTAAGTGAATGCCCTTATGGTTCTATCTAATCCAGAGAAAAAATAAAATTTCAGAATAAAAAGTACTTGAAAACTAGGAGGCTTTTATAATTTACTAAGAAAAATAAAAGCAGGTTCGAATTTTCAAACATTAATTTTGATAAAATTACCCAGATATTTTGCAATTTCTTTTTTAAAAAAAAGTAAAACCGAACCAGATATTTTGTAAATCTTGATAATATATTATTTCAGAAATATGGTTCATTTTATTCATAACTAAATAAATGTTGTTTACCATACAGTTGTAGTAATGACTTTTTATTTTTTATTTTGAAACAAATTTTCCACTATGAGATAAAATCCTAAATTATACTTCTTAATGTTTCCTTCAATAAACTGAAAAAGTTATTTTCAATAATCAGTAATTTTTATCGGTCTATATTTAAATAAATCTGCAACTGAAATTATATTTTAAGCCAAAATTGATTCACAATTTAGATTTATTTCGCATCATTTGATCAATTTATAAAGACTTTCACAACTTGTCTTAGCATTATTTAATTTTTGTAAAGATAAAATGCTACAGATTAGTTGCAAGTCCATGGAACTGGTTTTTATTCACTAAGTAATTTCTTTAAAAATTGTAGTTACTACTTACAAATACGAACTTCAATTCAAAATAAGATCTTCGTGATACCCTTTTTAACCTTTTCAAGAATTACAGAGTACGTGTTCGAAATAGCACATAACAGTCATCTGAACTTTCGATCTCATACAAGAACAATCGCTTTTTGTCAATTTTACTCAGTTTCAATGTACTGCATTCCTTTTGTGATCACAATTATTACCTTCGTAAATTTTATTATGCTAATCGCTTCTGAACATTTATCAACTGAAAGTTTTCTGTACAGTTCAATTCCTTCAAAAACATGTAATATTAAGATTTATATATTTATATTCTCAATATGTTCATGTACACGAAATTATCCAATATATTGGTGAAACACCTTGTCAATTATCTTTCCTTTTAGAACCATACCTTCTTCACGTAAGTACTGAAGTTAAAAACTAGGGATTATAGAGAAATCTTTATATTTCACCCAATAGTGCTTGCTATCTTTGGTGTACTTAGATGACGCATTCCTGTGATATTATAACTATTTTTCTCCCTTTTCTCTCTTTCAACTCCCTCTCGCTATTTGAATTTTATTTCTTCGTTTTATGCATTCACAGAGAAATGTCTTGATCATTGCTACATATTGTTTCCTTTAGCGCTTGTACTTCACTCTAACCAACTGTTATTAAACTAGATCCCACAAGATGCATTTTCGGAAAATTTCATTGATTTTGTAAGTCTTTCCGTGGAGTTTCTAAAAATCATCATAATTCTAACTTAATGTTCCTTATTGTCAATTATGGGTTTCATTTGTTGAATCATCATAGCACAGAGACAATCCAATGTTTAGTGACCCCACCCATCAACAGCCTTTGTGCATATATAAGTGCGATGAGAGGGGTCGGTTTTAGATAAATAAATGTATTAGGTAAATGTTAGTGACTTGTGTCCAATGCTAGATTTGCTGTTGTTGCAAGCTTTTAGGTATGATTTCAAATCTTATACAGGGTGATCAATTGAAAAGAATACCCGATAATTTTTCTTATTACCCTTTAATCGGACGAATGTGGCAAATATTGTAACAGTGAAATATAATTTTTTGAATCTTGTTTAAGTGTGATATACAATTTACAAAACTGTTGGACTGTTACAATTTTATTTGTGAGGTAAACGAGAAATGGAGACGCGCAATGTTACTTAATAATGTGATAATCTTATTTATGAAAAACATAATTTAATTCAGACTTTTTACATTTTCATTCCTTACAGGAAACTCTCAAAATATTCACCGCTATTTTGAATGCAAACATGAACACGACAAACCAAATTTCTTGAAGCACTTCTTAACATTGTTGGTGTTATTGACGAGATTTCTTCAGTTATTATTTCTTTTAACTCATCGATGTTTGCAAAACTTCTTTGGAAAACTCTCTCTTTGAGATACCCCTCTCCTGAAGAAAAAAAACGATGTTGGGTCAGGTGACCTAGGGGGACAAAGGCCTATTGAAATTAAATGATCATCAAAGAATTCCTGAAGCACTTTCATTGTTAGGTATGACGTGTGTGGAATAGCTGCATTTTGCTAAAACCAGCAGTAACTGCCCTGTACTTAAAAGTTTGCATTATGTCCAGGTACATTTCAGAATTCATTAAAATCTGAGAATTAGTTCAAGCAGATTAGTATTACAAAATGAGCTTTCAAAAATAAAAATATATATAAAAAAAACCGTTGAAAGAAGCATACGATTTGCTCAAATCATTTGCTCGAAACCTGATTAAAAATTATTAATGATTTTCATGGGAATTTATATTTAAAAAACAAGTTTCACATTTAGAAAATGAAAAAAATGATACCTGCATATTAAATACAAACATATTAAATAAGTAATGATATTAAAAGTTTTGATACACATATTATAGATGTGGATAATACAAAAAACAAACGGATACTCCTTTAAACTGATCATCCCGTAGTTCAGTGATTTTTTGGTTGGTTTTACGGAGCAACAAAGGCTATTATTCCAGTTTTAGAGTTAGACAAGTGTGTGATTTAATTTTGATTAATATATTGATTAATTACTCGCGTCTTTCTTAGAATCAGCGCGAAGGCTATTGACAACAGATCTCGTAATTTTGAAGCCTCGAAGAAGTGATGGTACTACAATTGTCACTTCCCTCCTAAAACTTCTACACCATGCCACTAAAAGGATTTGGAGCTCGATAAATTTGTCAGTCTCAATATGCAGTGAATCTTTTTTGACATGAGGAATCTAAACCACGACTTGATAGAAACTACATTAGTTGCAAGCCCGCGATCAGTACCACTAGTTACTGCAGCAACATTTTGGGTTCCGAATATTAAAACGTTGATCTTGAAGTTCGTATTTAAAGAAAGAGTGTAGGGGTAAAAATGTTAAGGTAATCTTCAAAGAATGCTGAAACTTGAGTGAAATCATATCCAGGTCTCTTTTTCACAAAGTATTGATACACTTTAACCCAGTAATTATAAGAAAAAGTTACTATTTTGAGATATATTATTAAAATAATTTTAAAATAAAAGGGTCAGCTAAATAAAACTGGCAATGCTCCGCTAGGGTCAGCTTTTGAAGTAACAAAACACTACGCAGGCTCTGTGATAGGGCTCAGAGTCAAAGGAAATTAGTCGCTGTCGTCCGAGCGCATTGGATTCTCTGTGACTGCATGGACGCACGGTAACAATATATATATATTTTCAAAATTAGTAAACAATTACTCGTGTAATTTGCAATTGCAACAAAGGAGAGTCCAGTTGATATTTATAATCGTGTTCAAAATGTGTTGTGGGCAGAGTATTTCTCTCAATCAGGACAAACACATGTGAGATTCATCATAGAAATAATTTTTTTAAGAAATATTTGGTGAAGATTAATCACTGAATTACTACGTTCAAGATAGTGTCAATCCTGACAATCACCAAAGGTATTGTCCACGCGCTTCCTCTGTTAAAGTTATAGATGCACCACCTTACATAACTGAACACAACAATTAAGTATTTCGGCGTTACGTGTTGTCCTGTGGAATTATTCTGTTATACGATAAAGTCATCCTTCATGTTTTAAAATTCGTTGCTGCGGTTTCAACTGGAAATTCCCAAACAACCCCCATTTAGACCTGACTTCTCACCTAACGATTACCATGATTTTAGTCCACTGAAGAAAGTCCTAAAATGAGGGGCAATTAGCAGTCAATAGCATTGTTTGTTTAGCTGTTGCAGAGTAGTCCCTCAGACAAGCCCGAAGATTCTTCATTTAGGTATACAATATCTTGCTTACTCCTAGAATGGTTGCATCAATCTGCAAGGCATACTTTTAGCCATTATATTTTCCTTATGTATTTTTCTTTATTCTGTGTAGATAAGACACAGTTCATATTAAATCCTGAGTCATAATAACAACATTCCCAGTTTGATTCGGGAAATCTTACATATGAGTAATTTGGTGTATTCGTCACAATCTTTATGGAAGATTTTCTACTTGAACAACGAAGACGTTTTTTATTCTTTTAAAAATAATTAACCTTATGACCAAGAAGTAAAAATATAAAATGATTACCTTGGTCTAAAAGTGTATAGCCGAAATTAAAACCTACCAAAAATCAGCAAGTCACACTAGAACTATTAAACATTTCCCAAACACGAGTGCAAGATATTAAAGTGAGAAAGAAAACATCGGAAAAAGCTTGATTATTGGTTTTACGTCTCTCAACAGATACTCAAAATTTATTATGCTTAAACCACTACCTCTTAATTCTTGGAGCCAGTGTCAGAGATAGTGAGCATGATATTTCAGCATTTAAATACTTCATTATTCTGACTTTGATACAGCAGGAATCCGAGGAAAGAGCTAAGAGTCTTTAATCCTTGTGCCGATGATTCGATACTTCATAAAGCCGATTCTGTGGCTGATTTTCCCAAAAAGAGACGAATAGAAAGACGAAACGAGATTGAAGGCGAGAAAGAACAGTTCAGCTAACGACGGAAGTTCTGACTGTCGGATTCTGTGATTTAGTGAATTGTTTAGAAGTTTAAGAACCTTTTATGTCAATGCGTGAGATAAAACATTGTTGTTGAAATTACTTGTACAATTAGTAATATTTGTTTCAAGTATTTTGATTGAATTCTGAGAAATTTTGCCGTTTAAGTAATGAACTCATTTTTATAGAGATAACATGTGTCATGAAGACTTTTCAAAACATGTTTTATTTAAACATTAGCACTTCTAATTCTTCTTCATGCTTCTTAGCACTTCCAATTCTTCTTCATGCTTCGAAACCAGAATTCAATTAAAATGACGTCGATTATGCATCTAGGTCTGAATTAAACACTGGTCTCGGCGTCAGCCTAAGACTGTGTTCTTGTAATGCTAAAAATAAGAACCAAATAAATCATGTTTTGGAAATAAATTTTTCTTAATTTCAATGTAATATTTTGGTTTCATAATCATCTACAGATCAAAATATTTTGTTTATCTATATATTTCTATATGAATAAATCTATCTTCTGCAAAAAATGTGTTCCAATTTAATCCTTTGTACTGAAATGCTTTATAGGTTTTTAACGTTACACGTTAAGGGTGCTTATTTATGTAAATGCTTAGATTTTCCAAAATGCCTTATATTTAACACATATATGATTTACAAAAAATCGTAGATATGTTGGAATGTTTTTTTGTCAGAAAATAGATTAGGTGTTTTATTTAGTCTATTTAACATTAGAAATAGATAGCCTTAATATTTACAAGAATAATTTTATTTTGATAGCTGGTATATCTGCAAACTATGTTTGACATACGATTGATTATACGTATCTAACTTTAATTCCGGTCACACAAAGTAATTTCAAGTAAATAACAGTTCTAAAGAGTATAGTTATGTCACCAAGTTTCTGTCTTCTTATGTGAAAAGTCCGTTTTGTTCATATTCTTATATGAGAAGATGCACGACGTAAATAATAATATCTATGATTTGAATAAAGAAACAAGGGCTACATCTTATAAATATTTATTTATGCTTTACTGTACAGGTTGGATTGGAGAAGAAATTTTTTGCATTGTTTGTCACAAACCGTTGTATAGGAGTGACTTAAATGACATTTGGAGAAATTCGTAATACTCTTTCTAAATTCATCTATAATCATTCATAAGACACTCTTTGTTTTTTTTTGTTTTTTTGTTTTCAAACACACCACCTAAAGAAATAAAATTAGTAAAATAACTTTCAACATGGTTAGTGGTATGTTTCCATAATAGTTTGACTGAAAAATACACGAATGAAAATCCAATATTTTTCTTCTCCAGGAGAAAACAAAACCCAAGTTCATACTGTTGATTTATGATGCTTTCCAACTGCTCCAACACATAAAAGGAAACTTTCTGAACTTAACAATAAATAAAAGTTTTATTGTTTTTTTTTTCCAGAATCTCTTTTTGTTCTGTTAAACCCAAACAAAGAAAACACATAGAAATAATAACAAACGTGCATGTTTGCTCACATTTTACGAAATACAGACGCTTAAAATTGCTTTTGTCCTAGTTCAAATATTTAAAAATTGCTTTTTGCAGAAGAAAAAGTAATGAATAAAATTGTGATGAATAGAGGTATAGCTAGTTTTGCATTTCGGAATATAATAATCGCTACAAATTTCTTTTTTTCAATGCGTACTTTTGAGACCTTTTTATGAGTTCAGCATTTGTCCTTTTGCTTTTTAATAGGACTCTATATCATATTTATGTTATTTCTTTTTGAAAAAAACTTACCATTCTATTTCAAGAGAATACTCTACTTTGTTTGAATTTTTTTTTATGATCTGAAATATATCAAAGCTAATGTCTTGTTTCCGAGTATAATTTTTATGTATTATATTTTATTAAATATTGATTTATAAAATACTATTTAGAGCAATGTTCATAGTCAATGATCCTTTCCAGTTTTAAAAAATAATTTTAACGAACAAAGCTATTATATATATATATATATATATATATATATATATATATATATATATATTGACAACTTTGTAAAATTGTAATTTTGCATCAGAAAATTCATATATTTTTGCTGAATAATGGGTATTTAATTACCCATTATTATTTAATTACCCAGTAGTTAAAAAATTTCGGTAAAATTTTAATTCAATAAGTAATATTTGAAACTCCTATATGAGCACTTTAAACTGATAAAAAGCAAAGTAGTTTTCAAACAAATTGTACAAAATTAATTTGGGCCCAAATGACTTTATGATCAAAATTACTGAAATACAATTGTGATGGATAAATTCTAATGTAAATTGTTATTCATAAATTGAAAAATTATATTCGCTTTTTGTTATAATTACTGAAAAGTTTACGACTGTCATACAATGGATTTTATTTTTAAGAAAGACATGTTACAAATAGCTCAATTTAGAGTAGAAATTACCTAATATTCCTTTTCTTATCGCATTTTTAACACATTTAATTTAAAATGTTACATATTTCTAACAAATTTAATATTAAATGAAACAGTGTATCAAGCAGTTCAAATGTGCACTGAGCAGATAATCTGCCAATCAAAAACATTTGAAGTACAACAATTTGCAAAATTATAATTTCATTAGATTAATGCAAATTAAGGAACTTAAAATAATAACGGAAATTAAGTAGTTGATATCACAAAATATATTCTTCTTAAAGAGTTTGTAAATGAACTATACCAAATTTATTTTAAAAGCCACCAACTTTTTTCAGAGTATTTAAATTGAAACAGCTCAATTAAAAACATTTTTCATTAGCCATCCAAAGAATTTTGACGTTTATACTCCCTCTGATTGTAAAGGTTGGAATAATAAGTATTGACAAGAAAATATTTTTTTTCTGTTTATGTTTTTTTCAGTTCCTTCAAAAATTAAGACGATGAACTAAAACACTTAAATAAAATTTCATTTTACGGTGAAGTAATTATCTTACTTTTTTGAGACTTGTGAAATGTAAAATGATTTTGCTCAGCTTACAATTTTTATTTTTATTTTTTCATTAATCTTCAGTTAATTTGACTAACTACCTATCGTTCTATTATAGATTATTTTTTTTTAAATAAAAGAATGGATTTTGTAGAAATTTACTTTAAACCAAAATAAAAAATAATTATTTTTAAATCTAAAGGGGAAGATTATTTCTTGGAAATTTCATGATGTTAAATGGTGTTATATAGTAATGCAATTTCTTAAAATTTTATTTAATGTTGTGCATTATCTAAATTGACACATTTTATCATTGAATGTTCTTTTACCTAAGGAGTTTTAAAATATTATGTAAATATAAAAATGAACCTAAAATTTATAATGAAAAGTTTTGAAAACATTTTTCGATTAAATTAGGCTTATAACGTTTATTTATTCTAACATTAAATTTTCATTAATTCCTTTTAAAATATTTAACTTCTCTCTCCATTTTATTCTTCGAAAAAAACAATCAGCAACAAACTAGAGCAACAATCATTGAGCAGAACAATGTTTAAAATGATTAAAAATCTTATTGGCTTGAGAACATTTTTTCCAATTTTGGTCTAGAAAATCACATGTGAAAGTGCAATGCAGAAAATAATAGAAATATAGGTTTAAGAAAAAGGCGGTACATATGGACCTAGCATTTATTCATTTCACGAGAAAATGGCTTTTTAAGCAATCGCTTTAAACTAAGAATTATTATTTTATGCTTCAAAATTATTAGTACTCAGCGGTGTGCTTTAGAATTGTTGTGTAACCCTTTATTGAACGCAATCATTGGGAATTTTTAGAACGTTAAATTAAACATTTAAGAAAAAATAGAAAATTAATGTTTACAATTTATGGTTGTTCTATGAAGGAAACATTTTCTTAATGCTTTCGAGGGATGAATGATGAAGCTTTTTAAATTGAATAAGTAAAAACATTAAAATCATTTCAAATGGAAAAACGAAGTTAAATGAAACTATGTTCATAACAAATTATATAGTTTTATTCTAAATATAATGTTTATTTTAAAGATGACATCATTTTAATATGTTTGCTATACAATACATCACATTCTTTTTTTTTATTTTGATTATTTTACTTCTTGTTTTATAAGAATATTGAATCGAAATAATATATGAAATTCGAATAAATTACTTGAAATTTACGAAAACAATTGTCTAAAATGAATTAAAGATACGTGAGAGCGAATCTATGAAATAAAACAAAATAAGAATGTTATACATAATTAATATTAATACCGCATTTGCTTTATGCTATATAGTTGAATCTTAACCAATAATACATTTTCAGATTAATATTTTATTGATATTTTATAAATAAAACTAATAAATGGGTCTATAAATACGTATATACATTTAAAATACTACATCTAGGCATCTTTGAAATATTTTTTCATTTGCCGTTTTTTTCTATACATATATTCAAATTAGCATTACATTGTAGATTACATGATATGTAACTTATTACAAAAAGGGAACAGTGTTGTAAAAATACTAATTTAGAGATTCCAGTTATTTTTCAATTAACAAATCTCTAAATCTGTTTTTTTATGTATATTACGTCCTTTTCTTTAAAGTAATACGAAGGTATCCTGAAAACAAATTATTTTATTTTCGATACCAGTATTCTTCATCGCTGATATTAGAAAGATTAAAATACAGCCTTGAATTTAAAAGGGTTTGCACATACCCAAGTGAGCAAAAATCAAGCATAATTAGTTATGTGTATAATGACAGAAATCTGCGTCAGAATGGCAAAAACGTGCTATGTGAATGTAATTCGAATATAAAATATGAAATCAGTACAAAAGAATGAAAGTAATCAATTTTACTATCCAAAATTACAATTTGAAATAAATCCAGGCAAATGAGAACTGAAAGAGAGATGGACAATTTAATGAAAACCAAATGAGTAAAAATTATTACAGTTTAATAAGGTGTGTGGTGACCTCTAACAGCCAGGCACGTTTCCCATACTTGGTCTGACGTTATAGATGAGTTGTTGGCTCAAAGAATTTCAAATGTCACAAGAAACTCTTTTTAATTCTGGGAAAGGATCTTAATGTGTGCGGAAAGTCTGTACTTTGTCTCCCGAGTTTATAACACACGTGGTCACTATGATTCATTTCAAGTGATTGAGTAGGACATGGTATGCGTTTGGTATTTTCCGTTTAAAGGGGGAGGAAGTCATCAATCGGGCTCGCATTGTGAAAAGGCGAGTAATACTCCATAAATATGTAGTTGAGATCAGAAGTACCATAAAAAAGGAGAAGATAAGGCTAAAGAACTTTATCTTTGTATCTTTTTGCAGTTACAGTTCCTGTCTCAAAGGTATGTTCTCTTCGGCTGTACGCATGATAGTTGCTAGAAAATGAATCCTCTTCATGATAAACATTGTCTTTTCGTGATGTTACTTTAAGAAAAACGGGATTCACGTTCTCGCAGTAATGATAGATGATGATAGTCAGTATTCAAAATAAAGTGGTTTTTGTCACTGAACCTCACCTTTTCCCACTGTCCTGAATTCCGGTGTTCATATCTCAAACTCAAGTATAAACGAGTGCGTTTATTCATAGATGTAAGAGGAATGTAAGCAGCTCATCATCTGTTATAGAATCTGTTATCATCTGTTCCGAAATGAGTGAGTCTCCTTGAAACAAAAATATAACACCGCAGGAGTTCGAGTTTCCTGTCAGGAAACTTGTACTCTTGTTGTGTCACATTAAGTGCTGAACCCAGTTTTCTATCACAAATTACCCTTTGACGTCTCGCATTTATTATCATATATCGATTTTGGCGATCGGGTGTAACTCTTGGCCGACCTGGTACTGGTCGATGATTAGCATTTCTTACACTTTGAACCTCTGCCACTGTCTGGAGATCACACAATTTGGCACATTTAGAACATGTGATTGTCCGGATTCGTGCATTTCGACGATTCTGTTTTTCGCAAACATTTTCAGTTCTCATATTTGTGCGATTCGTAGTTCAGTTTAATTATTAACAACGTTCAGTAGCACGTGGATAGCACTAAATTTGTCTGACTTGCTTATGTTGAGTAAGTCGGTTGATAAACGAGCCGATCTGAACCGGCTTTTGGCGCATGAATACGTCGACTGGATTGTTTTGCATAAATACATAATTTCAACTTCAACAGTTAATTCTCTACAAATTATGTCGAACACATTAACCACCATTTAAACATATTTTTCGAATTTTACGAATTATGCCTCTCTTTGGGATACAAGAGTATGCGAAAAGTTGAAAATTATTTTTAGGATACTATGCCTTGAATGTTTCGACCGGAATTAAGACGTGACAAATCGAATCTGATTTTAATGATGTTTACAAGTTATGTAATTGCTGAATATAATCAAAAAAATTTCTTTAATTACAAATTTAAAATTGAAACATTATATTTGTGATATCCGGGAGTCATTAGAAATTTGTTACATAGTATAGATTGTAATATTATATGGAATTTAACGCATGTATTTTGTGTAAACTAGCCAATAACTCTTGCGAAATTGTATCAAATACCATTTCATATTCAATGTGAAATGTCTGTAGGTCAATAATTTAATATAGAGGATCTGTTTCATATAAATGTTCTAGATTATATAAAATTTTTAAAGTGGCTTAAAATACCTCTTTTTACTACTTGAAATTTTGAGGCTGAAGGAAATAATTGTGAGTAAGTGAGTAAGTCTCTTTCAACAATAAAAGAAGTGCATTTTTTTTCTTGACGATAATTCATTTAAATGTGCTGTAAAAATCATCTTTTTAATTTAAGCATTTAGGAAATGTGCATAAAAGGAGCGCACTTTTCTTCATTTCATTTCGAACAAACAACATTTGCCTCTTCAATAGTATCATCAATAGTAACATCAATAGTATCATATTTAAGATGTTATCAAGGAAATTATTCTGAAAATAATTTTAACTTCTTAATTACAATTGAACTTCTCTAAAATTTTGCTAGTATTACTATCGATCTTAGGGAAGAAATCATGAATACCTGAAATTCATTTTTAAAATTTTCTGAGTATATATTTTATCACACACATACACACACACACACACACATATATATATATATATATATGTGTGTGTGTGTGTGTGTGTGTGTGTGTGTGTGTGTGTGTGTGTATTACAGAAATAATTAGGAATCCAATACTAAAAAGTCATTAAGGATAAGATAAAGAAATCCTTTGAAAAATAAAAAAAAATAATGAAAAAAAAGCTTCATAATGCTGCATAAGTTTAGGATAGTGGTAATCTGCTTATGCATCTATCAATGATAAAACCTTCGTAATGAGCTATGACTTTATAAGCAAAGAGTTAAGTCCGAAAAACACGAGCCAAAGAAATTGAAAACATGAATGGAAAAGATATAAAAATACTATTTAGCTCAGAAATCAATGTTATAATAATATATTGCTTCTAAACATAAACATCCAAAAAATAAAATAATTAATAAAATGTTATTAAATATAATAAAACAATTAAAAAGCTGTTCACTCAAATCTCAAGTAATAATAAGTAGCAATTTCCTCTAAATATCATATTTAGTACCTTAAGTGCATTTGTCTAAAATCCTTGTGAATCCCTCTAACTTACAAAAATAGAATTTAAAAAAATAGATATTGCTATTTAAATTCAACAAAAAAAAACCAGCCTTTAACAATTATATATAAGTATGAGATTTAAAACCAATTCATCATAAAGTAGATAAATTTAATTCCAAGAATTGAGTCTTAAATCAAAGATGTTTTAAAAAATTCTAGTCTGATAAGAAAACTAATTTCCATTTGTATATTTAAAGAGGATCCCTTGAGAAACAAACTATTGTTCGTTTTTGATTTTTGAGGATCACTGCAAGCAACAAAAAATATATTGTATACCTATTTTATCTGAAAAATTAAACGATGCTCTTTTATTTTATATTAATTTTGAAACAAAAATTTTTCAAATTTCATCTAACTAATGTCCGTTCTTTTATCTAAGAAGAAGCCTTACTCCATTTTTTTTCTTAAAAATAACTCAGATATGGTGTGAATATAATAAATAAATTTACGATAAACATTCAGCTACAGTTGGAAGCATCTCCAAGGGCACATGTTAGATAAGAAAAAGTGTGAATGCAACATATGGGGTTACTGTTAAGAGCACTACCGAGATTCTCTGCACCATGAATTACATTTAGCACAACGGAATACCTCAGAAGTAAATCATAAATTTATTTCTGTTTTCAGGTTTCTCTGAACAAAGAAATTGAACATTCACTAAAAGTACGATTTTCACGGAAAATATTAGAAAAGAAATAATGTTTAAAATATCAAACAATACTAAAGGAAGTATATATTAGGGCTCAGTTATTATTTAAAATGAAAAAACAAACGGATGGCTTTTAAAGAAGGGAAAATTTCTTGCACTTTATACAATTGTGAAAAAATAGAGAATAGTAACTTTTATAAATTATGAGGAACTGAATATCATACTGTGCTGTGTAATGTATATACTAAAAACGAAACGATAAAATAATAAATGAAGTAAATATATATGATTCTTTGATTTTTTCCGAAGAAATACGATACAACATACTAACTGAGAACTGTGATAATCATAATTCGCAATCGGTGACAATAAAAAAATGTAAAATCAAGCTTTTTTTAAAGTTTCAATTTCATTTCCTATAAAATAATTTCACTTTGAATTGAAATGTATAAATCATGTCTATATTACTTTTTGAAAAAAGAACAAAGAACTATTTTCATTCTGAAATATAATGCATACTTGCTTTCAATACGCAGTATGATGACTTTGTAAAATGAAATAAAACTGCATTTTTATTTCAGAAAACATAATTTGCTAAATAAAGTCTTTAAAAGACATTGTTGTGATGAAATATTTTAAAATTTAATTTCGTAATTATGTTCGAAATGAGCATTTCATGATAAATATGTCTTTTGCTTGACATTTTTTTTATTTCAGTTAAATTGATTTAATTAAAATAAAGTATTCTCATTTAAAAAGCAATGTATTAGTATATTAAATAATTTTAACTGAATAAAATACGGTATTTAATTAGTTCCGTTCAAAGTTGTAATCTGAATAACTTGTAGGTATAATTTTGAATATCGTAAAGAGAAAGTGTATTTAAACTTTTTTTTTTTATTCTCATTGATTAATTAAAATGAAATTGATTTCAATAAGCGGATAAAATTCAATTAAATTCTACATTATTTCATTTTTATTCTTCTGAAAAATAAGTATCATGTTGTCATATAGAAATGATTTAAATACATTGATTAAAACAAATATTAAAAGCAAAACAACCGTTTTAAGGCTTGCGTTAAATTAATTAAAAAAATTTAGTACATTACAGTTGTATATTATAACAGATCAGAGTGTTTCGGAATTCTTGTTTATTTCTAACTCCGTCGCATTATTCCATCTATATTTCAGCCACCTTTGAAATGAATATCCTTTATTTGAATATTTAATGTTAGAAGCACAATTTAAATAAATACCATACAATGGAATAGTAAACTTTTCTACACTAAAAATTTAATCGGAAATTATTGTTCGCTAGTTTTGGCTCTCAAATATGCAAAACGTGAGGTATATATCCGAGTTAATTTTATTCAAGTATAAATGGTTGAGAATTATATGAAATTTTCATCAAAAGTCAATTATGTAATTGTAATAAATAATGATCAAAATGTACTTAATTATAGCATACATGTAATTATATGTGTTACGAGTCTTGTCGAAAGCAAGACAGGTAATCATCTGACGCTCAACAATAACCTTTATCGTCAAATTGATTGCACTGCGTTGAAGTCCATATTCCCGGTCGTAGAATCAGTCTGATGAAAACGCTCATTACAGAGGCATGTTAAAATGAAAATATAGATACGGAATACCACCAAATGAGGGTTGCGAAAAAGTGCATATTCTGATATTTAGAGTAATAAAATCTGAATACAGGGATGGTGTTTCGAACCGTACTTATGTGAATGAGTAGTGAATCTTGCAAAAAGATTCAAAACAGATATTTCGGTCCTACTGTCTTTTGGGACCAGAAATTCTAACAATTTACGGAGAGCAATATAGGACAATAGATAGGAAATGTGAAAGAAACTTATGTAACACATCGATCAATAACTCCCAAGTCTAACATTGAAAACAACATTTTTTTTTGCAAAATTTTTTTTTATTCATCAACATAACACCTTTAGTTAATCACCTTTTAGGGTGATACAATCGTTCCAACGCTTTTCCAAATCTTCCCAATTTTTCTTTTCTTTTTCGCAAAGAAATCTTTTTTGTTGCGAGTAAATAGCGATAAACAGCTTTCTGAAGCATCGACTCGTTGCTGTTTTTGTTCCATCGAAAGCAATCGCGGCACCCACTTGGAAAAAACCTTTTTCACTTCACTTCAAAAAACCTTTTTCCTGGTCCGATCGACTTAAAATTTTGACACGTTTCAAGCAAAGGTTAGTACTCTAGAAAGACCTGGTTACTGGTTTACTACGAGCGCCATCTCTGGGTTAGTCTCGGGAGTTATTGATCGATGTGTTATAAATTATACGAAAATAAATTTTCTGATATAGTCAATGCCACTTAGCAAATTCAATGTTGTATTGCACAACATCAGTTCATTTATATGAAAAGATTTAGAGCAAAATATTTGTGAACAACCCCAGTAGCACGAATAACCAAGGCTACAATGTATAATACAATGGGAGGAATTAAAGTATAATTAGAGTACATTTGTCAAAATGATTTTATATGCTTAAGTCTGGTTACATTTTTTGTACATATGCGAAATCCTTAGTTCAAAGTATGTTTCGATTGGTTAATTCTTTGTTTATTATCGTCGCTCTTAGTAGCAACACAAGGGTTACTGGCGATGGACCTCGTAATATTGAACCTCTGTGACAAGGAAGTTATCTAAGATGGCACTTTCCTCTCCTAACCTACAAGCTGTATATATTGCTAGTTTTTAGGGGCAGCGGTATTCTAGCCCATTACTACAGGAAAACAATGCTATAAATTTGTATTTCAGCATGATTCATAGAAACAATAAAAACCACTTGATACATTTCGATTGTATATTATTATGAAAAATGTATTATTTCACTCAAATATTTAGTCAATATAATAAATATCTGTATCCTTTTTACCTTTCAATAGTACAATTTTATTGAGTTGTAAAGTATGTTTCTGCTTTAGAAATATGTTTTCCAAATATGGAAGCTATTTCTATTTCGAACGAATAAACATGGGTCAGTTGCACGTTTACAATCAAATATTGATGCTTTTGAATTATATGGCTTTGTTTACATGCCAATATACCCTCGCTTAGTAAAGAAATAGTGCAAAAAGAATCACAAATAAATAACAAGAATAAAAACAGCAATAGTTTACATAAATATATTGAAAATTTATGAAAGAATAATTTAAAATATTTAAAAAGACAACAAATCAGAAATAAATGTAAAACTAGATTAAAAAATAAATGAAAATATGGAACCCAGTAAGTCAAAGAGCAATTTCGAGCTGAGGACCAAATAAGCAGAGTCAAACTACCTTCATGGTACCAACCTTTCCCTTTGAAACTTGGTAGACTGAATTGGGAATTCCAAAGTTTAAAAGAGATCAATGATAAAAAAGTGCAAAAATGTTCAGTGATAAAAGTTGCGAAAATAAAATCTATGATTCTAAAAATTATTAATAAACCAAATTATAAAAATTACTTACAAAACTTCAATATATTTATATATATATATATGTGTGTGTGTGTGTATAAAATCTATTGGTGTTTTGTTTGAAATGCGACCAGGAAATGACGAAGAAAGCATTATTATGGTAATTATAATGTAGAATTAATTATGAAATTAATTAAAGTTATGGGAGATCATCACACACATTATGTGTGTATGTATGTCTCTGTTACTACAAAGTATTAAATTTCCACAAGTTTTCAAAAGGAAATGTTTTGTTTAAAGGTATAATTATTAGTAAAAATTAGATTTTTAATCAATTAAAACGACTTTGGAAAGGTTTGTTTTAAAGTATACGATTAAATAATTGAAGTTGAATGATTTTTCATCAATTAACGTGTTTAGCATAGTTTCTCGTCAATTTTCGGTTAATTATTTACAACATTTCGTTCTCTCACTAGCAGGGATAAGAATATTATATTTAATGGAAGTTAAAATTCAGTTGCGATATTGAAAGCTCAAGTTCCAAGATGTCTCTTTTAAAATGCACATAATTAACATGAATATAATATCTTAATTGCTTAACAGTCCTCATTAACATATTTTGTCTCGAAGATATTTAGAATTATTGATCATTCATTTAGCTTAGGAAACTATTAAAGCGAGTTTTGTTGCATTCCCGCTACTTCGTTCAAAACATCTTAAAATGGTATTTCTGTATATATCTTTTCAGTAATGGAAATGCAACGTCAATTATACATTTTTTAATTGAATTAATGGAATTACTTTTGTTCCGAGTTACCTTTTAAAGTAAATATCTATTAATTATGTGTGCGACTAACTTGGTGTTTTTTCATAATTCAGTTAAATGTTTGTTATATATTTCCAACATATACAATACTTTTAAAGGAAATGATTTAAATGTTTTTTATTAAAAATTTGTAGTTTTAAAGTCTCTTTTCTCTTCTAACCGTAATCTTAAGTAATAGAAAGAAAAAAAGGCACTTATGGTTTTTAACGCAATTTCCAAATGCATTTTACCCAGAAGTTATACATTTTGTTAGAAAATCAAGTAGTAAATTTAGATTTATAAGATTTGTTTTTTCTCTCTGCATCAGTAATAAGTGAAATTTACTAGGAGACGCAATGTATCATTCTATTGTTTCAAATAAGATAATTATTATCTTACTAATGCATGCTAAATTTTATTCAATGTAAAGAAATTAATGAGGATAAATTGTCTTTTAGTTATACGAAAAATGTTTTTTTTTTTTCAAAACTGAATTTGATGAGCTGAAGTCACACTGAGCCAATTGCTAAATGTATTTAAATTATTCTCATTTCTTCCCTTTTATGTAGAAATGCTTATTTAGTATTTTTTTTTCAAAATGTCAATAACCTTCGATCTATATATATTGCCTTCTTAACTAATTTTCTTACATTTAGAAAATCCGTACTACATTTGCTAATTCAGATGTTCAAGCAAGGAACTGTATTACAATTTAGAAACCAAACTGAAGTAAAATAAGTAGTTGATTATTAAGTTTTTTTAATTATGCAATATATATATATATATATATATATATATATATATATATATACCATTAAGAAGCTGAAAGCTTTTGGAAAATTTTATATTATAATTAGGTATATATTTCTTAAAAATATATTCTATGGTAAGTCATTTAAAATTCTATATCTGCTTTCATAGAATATAATTTCATAATATTAACAGAAGGATGCGCAGGGCTTCGATAAGTCATAATGGTATGAAATGGGATCAATAGATACATTAGATCATGCCTTTGAGATTTGTTGAAGATTGAAAAAAATAGTTCAAGAAATTATTGGTAGTATTATTACACGTCAAAACGTTCTTCAGATGTTATATGTGTTTAAAGCTCCAACCGTAAAACATGTGTTTTGCAAAAGAAAACCATTAAATAATTCCATTAAATAATTCTGTAAACACAGTATACAGACAAAATGCAGACAACACAGTATACTCACAAACCTGGAAATTTCTCAAAAAATATTTATACGAATTACAGTGTTTTTTTTTATTTTTACTGCATACGATACAGATACGAAATTATCACTAAAATCATAAAAGATCATGTTAAATCATCACCGTGTATTAAAGAGTAATTTTATAAACTCCACTGAGGACGGTAATACATTGAAAACACCAGAACTTGTTAAAACATTTAAGTATTGAAACCTTTCAGAGATTTGCCTTAGGATTACACAAATACTGCCATGCGTCCTTCAAAGGCTAGGATGTTGATACCAGTTTATGCTAATGTAAAATTCAGTAAAAAGGAAGCAATGTATAAATTTAATTTTTCGAGAGAAAATTCTTACTTTTTAATCTTTGATTTATTTTTAGTAAAAACACATTTGGAAGGCAATAATGAACGTCATCAGCACCAGAATTTTGAATGAAACCTTATACAAAAATTCTTCTTCATCATCTTGGCTTAAGGGTGAAATCAGTCCACTACGGAAGATAACAACAAATGGCGTGTTATTCATAGATATTCAGGACAAGAACACAAGTAAAGAAACTTGGACAAATTAATACCACAAACCAACATTTTCAGATTAATACCACAAACCGACATTTCTTACGGATTGTTTCTTACGGAAGAAACAAAGAAATGTTTCTTACGGACCAATATTTCTTACGGATTACAGACACAACAAGGATAAATAAATACACAAATGCTATGATCAGCTACAGAAAAACAAAGCTAAACATCACTTGTTATAAGCCATATGATTTTAAATAACTTTCAGTTTACTTGCTTATTAGTTCGCACTGCAGAGCAAATCTCCAAAGTAATCATTTGCAAAGCATATACTGTTTCCTGCAAACCAGAAAGACTTAGGTCGCTTCATGGATAATTCACTCTACCATGCTATCGTCAATATCCTCGACAGATCCTCTCATCCGATTCCGATCGATCCTTTCTGCCTCCTCATCACTCCTTATTTTTCACTGTCCCATCCAGGTGTAACGTCACATTTAAATTTCAGGAAATACCTATAACGTTTCTCCCAGTCAAGATTTCAGCAAGATTCTAGCATTTCCGAGAAACTTTGTTTTTCACTAAAGTGACCTTCATTGCCAAGATGAATGATTGGTTGCCAAATCATTCATCTCGGTTGAGAGGCATTGTTTAAGTTTTCCTTGGTATTCGAAGAAATATCTGTAATTTTTTTTACCTTATAGGAGCAAATTAGCAGAGAAGTGTCATCGCAGGTCCTTTTTCAAAAAATGTTTAAAGCCAATCATATGTAAAATATGTAAAAGCACTTTTCATAAAATATTTTTTCATATAGTTTGAAATTCAAAAATTTCAGGTTTGAGCAAAAGCCCAAGAGGGAAACGTTCACCAAACTATCATAATGTAAAAAATATGAATTATTTATTGAAAGTAAAGCTTTTAATATTACAAAATGTTTATTAAGAAGATTATAAAATGAACACGGAATGTTAAATTACATGATAATAACAGCCAAAGAGAAATAAATTCTTATTATTTTCACAGGAAGGCGTAGACGTTAATGAATTTTTTTGAATATTTGTTTAAATTTTTATTACCACTGAAACATTACGTTTGAATCATTCTAATTAAAAGGAATGTTTTAATTATTTGATATATTTTCCCAAAGCAATAAAATCAACAGTTCTTAAGTCCTACAAATAAGTTTACAGAATAGATGATGTGAACACGCATAATTATAATCCCTTTTGAGAAAACTGATAGGTTAATTGATGAAAAAGAATTGACAAAAGAATTGATTAAACAGAATTGATAAGAAGCAGAATTGATGAAAAAGATTTCATTAAAGGTTATAGTATCCAGGTCATTACTAAAGATGAGATATATTGAGCACATTTAACATAGTGTTTGCCTTTGCTGTAAAGAATACATATCCTCTGAATGAAATGTGAATTCTCAATTACTGCGCTTTTCAAAGAAACTTTCGTTACAAGTTCCTTGAAATACAATTAATGGAAGAATATTGGAGGAATATATAATTAGGGGAGGCTTAATAATTTTATTTTTTAAACTGTTCGTAAAAATGTAAGCCTTTAAAGCCAGGTCAAGGGTTCCGTCCCTTTAGATGGCCATGGTATTTTACTGACTGTCCTCTGCTCACCAATACCTCAAGAATTAGTGTCAAGGTTGCAAGTAAAGTCTGTAATATTGCTTTAATGTGCTGAAATTATTCATACATTCACTCTCGCTCAATGAGTTGATCAACAATTTGTGGATATTTTTGAAGGATTGGCTATCGTACTTCCATTTTTAAACTCATTTGCAATAAGTTCGACTCATGTTTTCCAAATACTTTTCTCATTGCATTCGTCAATGAACACACGATGCTACTGGATGATCACAAAGAATCCTTTTTCCCATTTTAACTTGTCGGAGCTCCCTTTACCTTCCTTGCAAATGCGAAAGGCATTGAAACTTCATTAGAAACTGCTAGTTTAAGAATATTGCTTATAAATTCCAATTTATTTAGCCTTTCGTCAAGAATTTCTCAAGAAATTTGAAAAAGCGTCTGAAATTAATAAAAGTTGTAGTATAGTTGAAATATTTACGCACGCTACAAGATATACATGCTACAAGGTATTGTAGCATATACACCGATGCATATGCTGCTTTAATCCAATGTCTCTTTTGAAAGGCTTCATTTTGGTTTCAATTACTTGTTCTAAAATTTTCGTGCTTTTATATTTCTATCAATTGAGCATATCCAACCTGCAATTTCAGTAAGTAATACTCTATATCATTAAACTTAGAGGAATTATTTACATTAGGCTCAAAATCAATCACTATCAAACAGTTGGGTGAATCAATTTTCATTGGTATTTCATATTATTAAGAAATAGATTAATTTCGTTAGCTGCTCTAACCAATGCTGTCGTATTTGTTTATTGATATTGCAATAAGCTGCAGATGAATTTTTTAAACTTTTTTTTTAATGATGGAATTATTAAATTCCATCTTTAATTACAGAAATCGGATATTGTGTATGTGAGCGCATGCAAGGAACTAATTTATTTACATTAGAAATTCCTGCATTGTGTACAAAATAGCGTTTGTTGTAAGTGTCATATAACAAGAAGCCGTTTTGGCTTGTCTGCACTACATGATTACTTTCTAACATTGAATACTATGTCCCAGAGTTTTTTGATCACTTACTGCTTGACTCTCTTTCTTGACTTCACTACCTAAGTTTGTCATGTGGTGGTGTATCCTTTTACTTCTTCATTAAATTTAGAAACATTATCTTCAGTTAGGTTTCAATGTTTTTTCAAGACATCTTCATAATTCTTACTTTATTCAATAACAGAACTATTAAAATATCTTCAACTTGGAGTTTTAAACATTCAAATCACCTTTTCAACAATCAGTCAATAAATTTTAACTACATTTAAATCAATGAACACTTCTTAATATCAATTAAGTTGTACTTAGCTTTTATAGTTATCTAGCTGTAATTGTTTTTTTTTTTTTTTTTTGAAAATATAAAGAAAAGTTAATCAAATTTTATTCTGTTACATATTCATAAAAATTGCTTTATTTCATTGAGCAAACATTATATTAATGTATTATTCGACATTTATTATGCTATGAACCATTAAATTTATGAAATACACCTCTCCGGCACGGTTTCCTCAATTTTGATCAACAGGGTATTCATTATAGCAGGAATCTTCAAATATTTTTAGAGAAATATAAATATAATTATAAACATTTTTTTGAATTTAAGAAATAAAATATTTATATCGTTGATAATTTCTCGCAAAATACTTTATGTATCTTTATATATAAATGCAAATCTCGGTTTCATCTCTAGAAGTATTACAGAGAGTCTTTAATTTAGCATGAATTAGACGGATTTCATAGTCTCTTCATATGCATATTATAATGACGTGGATTTCAATCGACGAAAATACTTTGTCTTGTCCTAGTTTATCCATTATACGCACTTTCTAGAATGGATTATTCAGATGTTGGTTATTCGGATATCATTCTGAATTCAGTGTGTATTTGAGATGCTGTCACATATGTTGTATATTAATGTTAAAATCACGCCTCCTAGCATATGCAAATGAAGCATCAGTACCGTCCGTGTTATCAATTAAACACTCGGAAATATAGTTGGAGTAACATTTAGCCTCCAATGGAAAATTAACTACCTCAGTTGTCTTTGTAGCTCAGGCCTTATTTTGAGAAGCTACTCGAAAAGCGGAACAAGCCTCTTTAACCCTACTTAAGGAGAGAACTGGATATGTGTGTGGATTTATGGTTAGTTAATTCTGTGCGCAAATTTCGCGTGATGAGTTTGAGTACTCTCCAAGACTACGGAAAAGATAATAAAGCATTTAGAATGTTAAGAAATGTCGAGGAGGTATGTAACAAATAGAGAGATGAGCTCTGATGACATTCAAACACGGGAAAAATATAATTGAAGCATAATAACTACCATCGCCATTTTCATCTCTAGATGGACTGAGAACACTAATAAATCTAAATGGTTATTGTCATAGTTTTAACGAGGATATGTGTAGATTTTTTTTGCTGTTAAAATATTTATATTATAAGTAAACATTATTTCGTTTTAGTAATACGAAATAAGTCTCTTCCCAAATATCTATTTATTTTCCAGAAGTTGTGAAAACAACAATTATTTCTCATACTTCGAGTCTTATAAAAATATTCATTACAATCAAGCTGGCAATAAGAAAAGAAAAGTTTAGAATTAATTTTTTTTAAAAAAAATTAATTGCGTATCAAAAATGTTAAAGCTTTTTTTATCATTTCATCCAGATTATTTAAGTATACCAGCAGTTAATATTAATATAAATGAAGAGGATGAATAAGATATTTCTTTAAAATTAGAAAATAATAATTTATCTGCAGCATTCATGAGAAAAGAGTCATTTTCTGCTTCAATATTCACAAGGATTACTTATTTGAGAGTTTTTTAAGTATAAGTATTTTTGTAAATTTAATTTATAAGCAATAATAACAATGTAATATTAGAATAGTAATATAATATTAGAGTAGTTTCTAATATTATAGAAAAGAGGAGAATTATTAAAAAAAACATGAATTAATTTAAGGACATTTGTTTCGATGTAAATTTTTTTATTAATATAATATTAAAAATTTGGTTTCATATTCGGGCTTAAAAGTATATATTTGAATTATAATTGTTTTTTTTAAATATTACTTTATTAATTTTTATTTTAATTTTCCATTTATTGTTATTCTTAAGCCTCACAGAAAGTATGTTTTTTTTTTTAAATAAAATTATTTTTTCTTTGATAGATGACATTGCTACATTTATCTTTAATGGAATTAAAATAATTGTAGTTTATTGTTAATAATCTTTTTCATTAGGTATTTGTGCTTATATTTTTTTTAAATCTGTTTTAATCTATCTACTTAAACTTTGAATCGTACTTTATCTTTTTTTAGATAATACTGCGGTTTTTCTATATTTCTCTCTTTTTTTTTCGGTTTCCTACTATAGATTTTTCGTTAATTAGCTTTTTATTTTGTGCTCAATTACTTTTTAGTTAATAGCTTCTTATGAAAATTCCATATTGTTTTTATAACATTTTTCTGTTTGTGAATGTTTTCCCAGCAAAATAGTTAAAACCTGCCAATCTGTTATAAGCTATTTTTAGAATTTATAAATGTTATATAGTTCATTTTCTTTCACAGTTTTTTTTTCCATGCAGTTAATTGTATTTTCACATATTTGTGGTTCATCTCATCGCCAATTTCCTTGATTGCTTTCAGTTATTTTATCTTTCTTATTTGTTTCATGATGTAACGTTTTTTTTTCTTCTATTGCAATTAAGATATACGCTAATATATTATACTAGCTGATACCCTTCCGCTTCGCTGAACAGACGGTAATATAATATTTTGGAACCTAGTTATACGTAAGATATCAAGAAACTTTTCAATTTTTAAAACTTTAATGATAATCTAAATTTAAAATTTTAAGAAATTGTTTGTCTGTAATAATGGTTATCCTTGACATTCAAATAAATAACAAAAATAAAATTTTTAGTAAAATGTCAGCATATATATATATATATTATGGATAAAATTCATTCCACCCTATACATGTTACACCTAGTATTGCCAAAGATGCAAACTTTTGTCAAAATATTCATCTTGTGCTTAGCTTTCAAATGAAATACCCTCGCAATAGCATCATGTCTATCATAAGATTTTTGTCCTTGCCTCAAGACATTTTGGTTCCTGACCATTTAGGACTGCAAGTGACTGCAATCCTAAAAAAAAAAAAGTCGTGCAAGTCGAGACGTCCACAATATCTTACATATGTCATAGCCTCTTGAGTTCTTTCATGCATGTAGCGAGGTCCTCCAGTAAACGTCTTGCGTGTGCGCTATTTCGTAAAAAGTCGCCATTTTAGTATTTTTCAAAATCCCGCTAAGTTTTGGAGCTAAACTACATTCCAAATTCAGAAACTGAATTTATTCCAAACTCATTTATTTCTATTGCTAAATATGTACGTTTCCTATTTTCGACATGTACGAAATTTCACATAAAGAGCCCCTTCGCCAAATTCTTGTCCATCCTCCATCAGCACTTCGATATAAAATTATTTGGTATTTTTCTATTCCGCCCGCTCAAATCTTACCAAGTAAACTTAATGGGTGACAATACACAGAATACATATAAAAAAATACATAAACTGCTTGGTGTCGAACATATCAATTACAATTTGGATAAGACTTCCGTAAAATTCGTTCTTAGTGAGCGTATACATCGCAAAATGAGTAACTATGTTAAATTTCAAGTCAATCGGTTGAATAGTCTTTGAGATTTCGTGATGAGTCTATCAGTGGTATTTTGCTTGTATATATATATATATATATATATATAAATATATATATATATATATATATATATATAGATTCTATGATGTAATTTTTTTATTTATTCTTTGTAATTTTAGATATTCTATTTATAAATTTTAAATTCTATAGTTTTTTAACTCTACGTACTTTATTTTGTTATATATATATATACGTATATATGCATATATACAAGGTGCCTACTAAAGTCCCTTACTACCCTCTTGACTTCGGAATGGTTGCTGCTATATTCATAAAAGTAATATCTAGGTATAGGTAAGTATCGATAAACTACTGAATGAATCTACCTACGTTGCCAGAAACCCTCTTCTGCAATACGATCACATCTTAAGCCTAGTTATTTAATCAATAATGTGAATATCTTAAACATGTTAGTTTTAAATAAATATTTTTATTTAGAGGAGAGCTTTTGTATCTATTTTGATTAATCAATAACGTTATCATTTCATTTTCAAAAATTTTTGTTCACATATTATCGGGAAATGAAAAAAAATATTAAAATTCATATTATTATATTCTCAGAATGGGATTTGGAAGTTAGCAATCAGTTCATCTTCTAGACTTTTAAATGGAAATACAATTTTCTCAGCTTCAAATTTGTAATACAGTATATTCTCCATACTCTTAACAAGGTCTGATCAATTTAAGATAAAAAGACTTAGTAGAAAATCAGTCATCGATTCTTGTCTGATTTAAATAAAATCTGGAATATAAATATCATCTTGTCTGAGAATATTTCATTTAGAAATAACTCACAGTTTCTATGTCACTTAAATATGCATTTAATTCATCAATTCAAAATGAAATACAAAATGTATTTTGAATAATTCAGTATTAAACATTTTGAATACTTTATTAAATGTGCAACAATAGAATAACTTATTCAAACTGTTTGGATATTTTAACAGATTACATGTTCATACAGATGTAAAAATTATTGAAAGATATGAGTGAATCACTTGGTAGGATTATTTTAATTTAATGTATGCAATCAATTTTAGTAATGATTTATTTAAATCATTATGCTCAATATACCACTCCATCTATGATTTCCCATGGAATTCAGTTCCCTAAGATTTTATATTCACATGTATCGGTAGCGTTGAACATAAAATAAAAATTAGATCATAAGACTGAAATAATTGAAACATTTCCGCGTTCCTGATTTAAAAAAAAATGTATTGTTTATTTTCTTTTTTGTATCGTGATCTATATACATAAATGTTGGATTTATTTTTCTCAGCGATAATATATGTCTACAAATAATTAAATACATTGCTGTTCAGATTGAAAATAATAATAATGATCATAAATATATAAAGCACCATGAATTGCAGAAGTAGAAGAAGAAGCCTCGGAAGAAGAGCATAATTGTATTTATTCGCAAATAAGACCTTATAAATAAGAAAGAAGTCCTAAATGAAAATTATCCATTTTTGGAATTGTACTGTATAACGAAAATCAGTGGGCTGCGATTAGAATAAAATTATTTCTTCGCGATTCATTTTATCCTTATATTTTGAATCTGACGAAATATTGAAAATTTAGGAAGTTTATGTATGCTTTAGTTAGTAAATCTTATTTATTCACTTATTTCTTTACTTTTAATACATTTAAAAAATATAAAATTTCTCTCTCTCTCTCTCTCTCTCTCTCTCTCTCTATATATATATATATATATATATATATATATATATATATATATATATATATATATATATAT
>BMAW01042493.1:165053-191441 GCA_019974015.1 Nephila pilipes | reverse complement strand
AATTGTTCTACACTTAAGACTGTTGTTGGCCTCAATGAATATTTTATGCATTTAATTTTCTCATTTTTAACTATATTTCGGTCTTTTTTATTACGTTAAATTATTCTAAAATAAATTGTTACTATAATTAGGGAATATAGATTGTGTTCATTAAAAATTGATAAGTGTTAAAAATTCAAATATTTTTTTCTTAGAAAATATAGTGAAAATACATGTTTATTTTCTATTCATGTGACTGTAACAACAAACATTTTCTCTATCCCAGGCAACCACAGAAGCATATCTAAATAATGATGCTTCTGTGGTTTTATTGAATTCAATGCATTCATCACCATTAGAAATTTTTTTAATTTTTTGGCAAGTTCATGATTTTCTGATTATCATGGTGTGATTTCATGTTAAGAATAGTGTAAAACCTTGTTTTCCCTTCTGGTTTTATAAGCATTAATCTCTGATTACATTGCATATCTAAATGCATTATATCTTTTTAAACAGGAATTTTATAACTCTTGCAGAAAAATGTACTTTTGTAGAATCCATATTATTTTATTCATTTAAAAATGAAATTTACAATTGTCTTTGAAGCATTTTATATAAACCGTACTTTGATTTTGATGTTTGCAGGAACTTTCAATTTCAAAGAAATGTTATCTCATGGTGAAATCTGTTTGAAGAAAACCTTTGATTGTAAATTTCACTTTTTATTTTTCAAATTTTATTTATGAATGACAAATTAGAGAATGGTTTAAACTGTGTACATTGCATATGTTTAATTCAGTGTTCCTTTAATAAGTTTCAGTTGAGAAATACATTCATGTATTACATAATTTCGTTGTAAAGTTTTCTGATAAACTGTGTTTTAATTTTAATGAAGTGATCAAAGTATGGAAATACATTCTTTTTCATAGTTGAATAATGTTTTGGTAGGCATTTTATGTATGAATTTATAATGGTTTTTATATCCACTTTTTCTCCTAGCCTTTGAACAAAGAGCAATATATTGGTCCTTCTGGCTTGTGCAGTGGCTGCATTTTCTGATAATGAAATTCCCTCATGTACTAAGCTGATATTTTGACATTCCTTTGAAGTATTTTTTCTTGTATATTGAGTTTCTTTTTTTCTTGTATTTCTCTGATTAAAAAATGTTTTTTATATTATAAGGCAAAAAATTTATATTTTTTCAATTGCGAGTTTTAGAACAATTTATCATATTTATTTTATAAATTCATGCAACTTTTTGAACACTGAGATTAACTTCTAAATTTTATATATATATATATAATTTGCTATTGCAGAAGTCAACTTAAGTTTATTTATGTCTTGTCTTGATGTATGAAATAATTTTAGGTAATTTTTCTTATGTAATTAATGTTTTATATTCAATTATGGATTCTTTAGAATCTCATGTTTCTTTTGGCTGATATTTTCTATTAATATATCCATATGAGAAATGATGCTGTTTATACAGATTTGTGTATGTTAAATTTCTTTTCATTTTTGGCGATTAATCACCATATTACAATTTGAATATAACTTCTGTATCTGACAATATATGATAGTAGAAATTGATTATCTGAAAATTGAGGAATTTTCAAATATAATTATTTCATACGTGTTTGCTGAAACAGCATTTATATTGAACTTATTTTCAATAAATATTTATTTTCGAATAATTTGTCATAAATCTTGCATAAAAATCAACTATGTTTTACACTGAATGAAAAATTTGTTTCTAAGTTGTCTTGTAATTGTTAGCTTCAATGATCATTTATAGTTTCCTGCATTGTGATATACATTCCTATTTTTCCAAGAAAATCTATCTTTGTAATCAGGATTGTTGTTTGTTGCTTGTATACATTGTGAAATAGCTATTAAATGCTACAAAATAGAAAATATTTACAATTTTTATGTGTGGTGTATCTGATGAACATTTTAAGAACTTTCATAGTTAATGCAAAATCATTTTGATTGAGCAAAACTATTTGTTGTAATCATTGAATTTATCATGATTTTTATATATATATATAGTATTAATCAAAATAGTTTGGGTAGCAAATTGTAATTATTTCTGCTTTTAAATTATCTCAAGAAATTATTTTTTCTCTCACAGAATTTTACATTCTGACTTTGTTGTAGGATCCATTTAATTCTGTTGAAAATGGATTAGTATTTTTAAGTATCACTCAAGCTACGATGTGCAAGATGCCTTATAAATTATATGTGTATATATAATTCATAAGTTACGTTACATTTATGATTATTATTCGAAAAACTGTGCCCTTATTTTTTGTAACCTTATTGCTTGCAATTTATAGGTAAAATATTCTAATATAAGCATACAAGTATTATCTGAATCAAGTTCCCACCATTTTTTTTCTCTGTCATCAAATTAAAAGTTAATTTTTCAAAATAATGTTTTTCGTTTATTTTCTCAAACACACAAAAATTTCCTATTTTGTATTATTCTAAACTCTCTTAAACATCCTGTCTTGAAACTGAAAGAAAATTTTGCTAAGTACAAGTATTATTGCTTGAATATTTTTATGGTAATAATTATAATATATATTTATATTTACTTTATAAAATTCTGGCTATTTAAATTATTACATTTTTTTAATTTTTAAATTTTTTTGCGTGGTTATAGTAGTATCAAATAACCACATCAATTTACTCTAGAATTTTTTGAATAAACACACATTAAAAATCATTTTTTTCACTTAATATTAATATATTTGGCGAATGTAGTTTCAAAAAATAAAAATAATTATACCTGTTTAATTCTCATACAGTATAGGAAAATTACATTAGCCTATTTTTAGAATCATATTGTATGACCCTATTACTTGTTGGATCATATTTCACGACTCTATTGTTTTTTAAAACATTACTCTTATATTTTAAAAAGTGTTTTATCGGTACTTTTACTTCTGTAACATATTTTTTGATTTCAAGTGACTTAAAATCAAAAGTTTAGTTTTAATCCTAAGAACAACCGAAAATAATGTCTTTAATTTTCGATATTTTATTATTGTACTGTAAAAACAAAACTTTCATTAAGAACTAACTATTTTATATAGTGTGTGTGAGAGAGAAAGTGAGTGAGTGAATTTTCTGTCACAATTTTGAGATTTTTACTTCTGCTTTTGAAAATTTTATGCATTGGGGTAGATAGAAACCTGTTATATTATTACACTCACACTTAGCCTAAATATCTTTGCTAGTGATTTTTAACATTTTTACACTCATGAAATACTTACACTTTTACAAAAATTTTGCTGAACACAGTCGTAAGAATAAACTGGTACATTTTCTAAAACCTAAACACCACATAATGATTTGCTTTCTAATTTTCAAATTTTGGTGGAATATTTTTTTTTTATGTTCATGTAGCACCATTGGTTACTTATTACACACACACTTAACTTAAATATCTATGCAAGTGCTTCCCAACATTTTCTCACAATCATGAAATAAATATATATATTGCACATATTTATTAAAAACTAAACTCACAATGACTTACATTCTAATTTACAAATTTTGGTGGAACATTTTTTTTTTTTTTTTTTTTTTTTTTATGTTCATGCAGCACTAGTGTTATGCAGATCACCAGTTTATAATCACTGCTTTATGCTTTGCATGGAATTTCTGAGTCAAATTTAAATGTATTATAAAAAAGTGTTTGATAAGGGTAGATATTAATATAAAAGTTGTGATATTTTTTATTCTTGAATCGATTTCAGTTAAATGATAAGAAATTAAAGTTATTCATTAATTTATACAAAAAATATTGTATGTTTCTAAAATATTTTCATTTACTTCCTTAAAATCAAAAGGACACAGTTGCAACAAGTTACTAACTGTAGTGTATAATTTTTGCAATTTGCATTATTATGATAAATTATATTAATAATATACAGAGAATGTTATAGTAATTTAAAGTTAAAGTTTTAAGTTTTACTATATATATATTAGCTTTATCTTACATAATTAATTATTACATTTCATTAAGTATTCTTTTAAACTTCTCCAATGTGAAAGATCATATTTACAGAGGTATTGCATAAAATCCTTTTAATGGTAATGACATGCAACGAAAAGAATTTGTGCAATTTTTTCTAGTTTAATATCACATAACGTAAACTCTTTTAAAAGTCTCAGAATAAAAAAAAAAACAAGCGCTTGTTATTTCACATTTATTACTTTGTATTATAAAGAGGAAATATTAACATTAAAAAAAAAGCTTTTTCTAATTACTCTTGTAAATTCATTAACAGTTTGAATCAATGTGAATTAAATTCTTAACAATTACAGAGTTGTTCATTTATTATTAATCCTAAAGAAAAATTATGTTACAAATAACTATGTTTCATTTTAAATCCGAGCCTAGCCTTTATAATTACAGGGTTATTCAAAATGGATCATTCGATTTCAAAAGTTCATATTTTCACAAATAAGCGACACATAATGATGAGTAATAAAGTAAGTACTAAGGAAAACTGTGGAAGTTTTATATTGTGAAAAACAGATAGCCGTCATGTGTTCTTCGTTAAATTATTTAACTGAGTTACCTTGTAGTTGGATCGGTCGCAGTGGACCAGATGACTTAATGTTACACACCTGGCCACTTATATGGCCCCATACGATTTTTTCCTTAGGGCTTTGTAAACGATCAAATGTATACGCCACCAGCCCACAAATGTGTGCGAACTTAAACAACGGATTTATGCTCTGTACAATCACTTACCACTAATAATTAACAATATGTTTGGCAGGAATTTACTTGTCGAATTGACATACGTGTTACTAAAGGAATATCGAACACATGTAAAAAAAACTTCCATATTTTCCCTTTACATTTATGTTCTACTTATTATCCTGTATCATTTATTTATGAAAATATAGCATTTTGATACCGTGGCCATCACCCAGAGTCGGCCTTCTCTATAAAATGGCCTGGGTGCAAGAAACCCTAAATTTTTTGAACAGTAAAAAAAAAAAAAAAATTACAACCACGAACATATATTACTAATGTATGTTTATTTAATACGTGTTATTGGTTTTGCTAATACATTAATTACTTCAGGAAAATTACAATTTTTTGCAATTTCTTTTTCGACGCTTAAAATATATCAAGTGTATTTAAGCGTTCTGTACACATGCTTGACTAAAAAGTTCAGTTTAGGTGGGGATACTCGGGAGTTCCCCGAATTAAATAAAAACTAAACGTTCGTATCATCGAGAATTAGTTCTAGATTGAGAAGATTGTCAAAATTCATAGATCTATTATAATAATGTTTACGATAAAATGAACTTTACGTCATACTGACAACGATAGGAATATTGTCAAGCTTTCATGTGCAAGAGTACATTATTATTGTTCTTTCTCAAAAATATCTACGAACTGAATTTTATTCATTGGTTAATTATTGATTAACATTGCACTTGGAAGCGACACGAGGGTTATTGCTTCGGACCTTAGTAATTTTGGATATCATACAAGTGATGAGATCGGTACCTGAGCTGGCACACAGTTCTCCAAACTTCCACATCATCCCAACATGAGGACATTTGCAGCCAGATGACTAGACTGATTTAACATGCATCAGTCCCACTGCTCGGTGAGTCTTCAGTAGCAGCCGGACTCAAACCCATGACTCGAAGATGATAACGTAGGCCACGAACTCGGGACAATGACCACTCGACTATCGCGGACTAAATTGTGTTGGAGTAAATCAACCGAATAAGAAAATCGGTAATTTCTTGAACCGTGTAAAAAATAGTTGGGCATATCCATTGAAAGCGAATGAGACTATATTAATGATTGCTTATGTTGGAAGAAAAATCGGAAGAAAACCACTAGAAAATGCAATAAAATTGTTTTGGTTACTGAAAGATACGAAACTAACTGATATGCAGTTAAGGTATGTCTTTGAAATCTTTAGATTTTTATTATCTATATCGAAAAATATGTTTCCACGACGATTGCTTCATCATTTTTTGTCTTATATTATTCCTCTAGATTTCTCATTTGTGTGAATCAAGTGTTTTTCAACAGAAATAAGATTAAGAATTATACATACAGGGTGTATCAAAACTCACTAGCAAAAATTTTAGGGATGATAGAAAACATCTAAGCAAGCAATTTTCATCATACAAATGGACTTTTCTTGATCTCTATATGAATTGCATGGCCTTTTCCTGGTTACTGTACGTCACTATGCCTCCTAAAATCCATGGTAGAAATGAAGATGTGTAAGAAAAAGCGCGTTTTATGCTTTCTTTCACAGCGCCGTCAAGCGGTTCACCGCTTGCTCTCCGCCTATGCGTTGTATGGTGAAAATTGCTTGCTTAGATGTTTTATATCACCCCTAAAATACCAATGAGTTTCGAAACACCCTGTATATGCATACGTATATGTAAGCTTCATGACATTGCTTGCATGTCGACTTTGTACTATATACGTTATAAAGTTATAGTCTGGCCATTTTTTACACTAAAAACATGTAAATAAGGAAAAAACTTATAGTTCTGTTTTTGTTAAAAAATGTAAATAATGAACACCACAAAAAGTTTTTAATAAAAAATGCGTGGATGCAAAAAGTGTTATTAAATGAACAGTTACTGCAACTCGCCTTTTTTAGTTGTAAATTGAACTAAAGAGTAGTTATTTATTTGGTCAGCGAACAACAAAAAAGCTTTCGAAATTATGCGGAATTTTTTAAGAATTAGGCTAAAGATTTCTATAAAGGTTGAAAATAGTTGATAGTTCTTATTACTTTTAACAACTGCTATCAATAGCAATCTGAAATAACTTAAGTTCCGAATTGTTATTTTCTATTCACAGCTCATAGAAAATTATTTTGTGAAAGTTTTTCTTCTACAAGCCTGTTCATTGAAAATGCCTTTAAAACTTAGTGAGGGAGGGTGGATGAACACTTCACATCTTTGATATCTGTAAATTTATTCCAAACGACTTTTAAATTCCAAGATGCGTTACTTAAAACGTTTAATGAATATAAATGTACATAGTACAATAGAGTAAAAACGTCAAACATTTTCTGTAAATTAATTGACAAAGTTTAAGATTTTATTGCCTCCTAATTTGGGGAATTCACAGCTTGACATCATTGCTTTCCTAACTTCGACATATCGAATTTGATTTTTCGAGTTTTAGAATATAAATATCCATTATTTGAACTTAACAAAATAAAAGCATTACTTAGCCTTAATTTGGTACAAGAATATAAAGATTCTACTGTACATCTTTCAAAAGTTACCTTGCGAGAAACAAAAGGTAAACTAATTTAATATTTTTATTTGTGTTCGCATATTATAAGATTTTATCCCTAATGATCTTTTTCTTTCCCATGGGGTTTACTGTCTTTGGTAAACTGCCGGGATACTCTAGCGATCCCTCTCTATTTTCGACCCTCCTTCTTGTCAACCACTTTTTATCTTTTTTTCAACTTCACGTCTAGACTACATTTTAAATCTTGTTTGACGCAGCATAGCCATATCTAGCTCTTGCGCCAATAAAATTTACATTCACTCACTATAAGATTTTATATATAGATGTATAAATTTATAGGAATAATTGAATCAGTATTTTTTTAAACCTACCTAAATAATCATCTTATGATAAGAAAATTCATTTCTCATCATAAAAGCAAGTTAACAAAATAAAAGCAAATTTAGCCTTAATTTGGTATAAAAATAAAGATTATACTATATATCTTTTTTCAAAAGTTTTATAGCGAGGGGGAAAAAATAGATATTTTATAAAAAGTTCTATCCAAAGTTTTGCAAAGAACAGATTTAGCCACCCAAAGTGCGCTTTTTTTTTAATAATAATTATTATTAAATTACTCAACTAAATATGGAAATTAAAGTAAACGATGAAATTCCGAGAAATGGTCAATTGTAAACTTTTGCGATATAAAAATTTAAGGAAACGATAAATTATTAAATTGAATATATTTAAGCTAAATGTAATTAGAATTAGCAACAACAATAGGTCCCCAAATAGGTGGCTAATAACCACCCAAGGGACTATTGTTTTAGTTTGATCACTTTTGGAGTACCAGATCACTTTTAAATTTTTTATCGTTTACTTCAATTTTAATTACATTTAGTTGAAATATATTCAATTTAATAATTTATCGTTTGCTTTAATTTTAATATCGGAAAAGTTTACTGTTGTCCATTTCTCGATATTTCATCTCGTTTACTTTGGTTCATATATTTAATTGAGTAATTTAATAATAATTATAAAAAAAAAAAGCGCACCTTGAGGGGCTAAATCTGTTCTTTTATATTATTAAAACTTTTTATATTTATTTAATAGGAAAAATTTATTTTAAGTATTTAAAACTTAACAATTAGTTACTCTAATTGTAAAAAATTCATATTAAAATTAGAACGGTTTATAAAGAATCGGAAAAAGTATGTTATAATGGGCAAATTTCGGACCCTAAAGGTACCCTTTAATAAATTATACTAAGTTTTGCACATAACTCTAATTTTTTGAACGATTGTGATATTTATTCTAATTTTTATAATTATTTAAAAAAAAAAAACTCTGTAAAAAGTTTTTCAATATCAAAAACTAATTTCTTCATGGTATGTTCATTTTACGAAATATGTAGAATGGAATATTAGGCTTTTAAAATATTCAAGCAATTCATTTCTAACACTTCGTACTTTAATTTGTGGCCGTGGTAGCCTAGTGGTCATGGTCGCGTAAGGTGTTTTTAGTCGACTCGTGGGTTTCAGTCCTGATCCCATTATAGACCCAAATGTAAAACATTAAATCTGTTGCACATTAAATCTGTCAAAGTACCATCCTTCCTTTGGCCTTGTAGGGAAATTCAGAGACGGGGTGCTAGCTCAAATGTTGTCCTCGGCAATAGGCCGAGGTTCAAAATTACGAGGTCCGTCGACAATAGCCCCCATGTTGCTTCTCAGTGTGACGCTAATAAACAATCATCACATTTTGCTTTATTTTTCATTCTTCAAATATTTTGAAGTTGTATAACAACAAATAAAGAATATAATGATTGCGTAAACATTTAGAAATTCATGTGGGAAAATACGTTGTCTGTGTTGGTGCAACAGCATTTTTCATTTGTTTATAAATATGCTTCAATGAATAATCACCAAATGAGACTGACGCTTTAAAAGCACTGATGCATGAAACATTCTTCCATCAATAGATTTATCGTGTTATCAACAATAACGAAATAAAACTCATCCAGTTCTTTTTCTCATAGAAATCAAAGATGAATCTATCTTTTACGCGAGCGCGTCCAATTTTTTATTCTTTGTAAAAATTTGTTCTGACAAGAATCAGCAGAGTCACAACAAATATTAAATTCTCTCTCCATTTTAAAAACACAGCGTTACGGGTAAATAGTGAAAGATGTCAATGATCTTACGATTCAACTAAATCATCTATGGGGGGGGGGATCTAAAAATGCGACTTCCTTTCTACAACTAAAATACTTCTTACATTGAGGAGAGAGCATGTAATCTAGAACAAATGCGAATTTATTTTTAGAAAGCATAGACATAAGATATTGAAAATATGCCCCTCCTTGGAAATGCTTCAAAAAGAACTCTTGAAACCGATATTTAAATTAAATTTATCTGTAGAAATTTAACTGTATTAATTAGAAATGAAATTAATAAATCAAAATAAATATGTATATTTTCGAAGAAAAAGTATACATTCAAGAGAAGATAAGTGAATGATGGTACAGTGTAATGGCGCATGAACCAGATATGGCTATGCTGCGCCAAAAACTGTGATATGAGCGTCTGAAAAATAAGAAAAGAGTTTAAAATGGTTGGCAAGAAGGAAGCTCGAAAATAGAGAATGATTGCTAGTGTGTCCCGAGGGAGCGTCACCCGTGTTTACCAAAGACAAAAGAAAAAGTTCACTGGGGTGCCTCGGATGAGTGATACCCTTACTCACTCGCAGAAGGAAAGTCCTTGAGGGCATAAGAAAAGGCGAATGGATAAATTATACCGATTCTGAGTCATACGTGTGGTGAGGGTACGAAATGGAGTGAAGGGGGGAAGCGGTTGTTTTTTTAAAACTAATCACAAAATGTCATAAAATTATACTAAATGTTCAGTAATGAGTTACCTATCTCTTTATGTTTATCATAATTTATAAAATTTAGTTATATATAAAATTTTCTGAATGGCAAATCTTTGTGATGCTGACATTATCTTGAAATTTATATTGGAGGTTGAGATAAATGTTGGTTTTAATTATTGTTTTATTAACGTCGCTCTGGGAAGCAACGTGAGGGATACTGGCTATTGAACCTCGGTCAAGAGACGAAGATGACATATGAATCGTCCCTTTCTTCTCCAAACTTCCACACAAAGACTTGGGAGCCTCGACCAGATGTAACATGCATGAGCATCGCTACACGACGAATTTTTTGTGACATCAAGGCTCAAACACTTGAGTCGTCAGAAACAATGTGACGCGCGACCACGACATAAGAAATGCTGGACATAGAGCCTTGATGGGTAACTTGCTCGAACACAAATTCTGTGATAACTCATTATTTTGTGCAGATTGACGCCGCGATAACTTACCTAATATGATTAATATTTCTTAATCTATGCAGATTAACTCATTTTAACTTTAACTAAACGTTGAAATGAACTCGTTGAGATTACTCCTCAATTAATGATTATGTGTTTCATTCAAAGCCATTGCATTTGTTTTTCAACAAATATTATTACTTATAAGACGAATAATAAAAAATATCATACCCAAGCACACACTTTGATTGTCATCTATGAATTGTTCGAATATGTATTTGTTTTTATTAAAGTCGCATTACAAGCAACACGAGAGCTATTGGCAACGGACCTCATAATTTTGAACCTCGGTCAAGTGACGAGGACGACACCTGAGCTGGCACCCCCTCTCCTTAAGTTCCACACCGCGCCAATGTGAGGACTTTGAGCCTCGGCAGATTTAACGCGCATCAGCCCCGGCTACACGGCGGGTCTTCAGTGTTATCAAGGCTCGAACCCGCAACTCGACGAAAACAGCCGTCCGCGGTCATTCAATTATGCAAGTGCAAAATTTTAATCATTCTTAAGTTTTGAATTACCCCAAAAAAATTTTCATACTTGATTGCGTATATTCTTTGAAACTAACATTCTCGTTCCAAACTTATTTCAAACATTTCGTTACCATTTATAATTATTTGTAAGGTATCCATTTTAGTCGCCTCTTATGGCAGGCATTAGCGGGTCTCATTACCATTCAAATGAAATTGAATATTCTTGGTAAAAAGCAATTCCGCAGCATTAATATAAAAATTAGTTTCATATATTAATCGTTAAATATTTGCTATAACTTTTGAGTTTTTTTGAAAATTTACATTAAACATATTGCACTCAAACATTGTATTAATTTGATCCCAATATTTAATTATTGTCGACAAAATGTAGAGTTAGCAAAGCCAAACACTCCAGAGATTTCCGTTTTTTAACAATTGTCTTAAGCATTTTCATTTTAAGCGGAACTTTTTGTTTTCGTCCCGATATCTGTATCATTGCATATGCAATTTATTTAAATGCACAAAGAAAAAAATCCAATTTCAACACAGAATTAACCGACTTTCGACACTTCCATCGCCGAATTCGAAAATTAACTGTCTAGTAGACTGAAACGCTTTGACAATGGCAGTGCCTTTCTTACCCAAAGACAGAAGTAACCCAGCAACGGTAGAAACTATTGTTTATTTTATTCTGTTTAATAGCAAAAAATCTGGGTTCTTGAAGCAAAATCTTTTCGCGTTAACTAAGTTTTGTTTCGTGTTAAAAGGGGGAAATATGTATGAAATTATACAGTAATTTGTCGGGAACGCAAAATTATTTCATGTTAACAGAATGATCCAGTTAAACGTTTTTCAAAGTATATAAAACATTAAAACTATTCGACAAATCAAAAGGTACACTTCAAGAATTCGAGCTGTAAATGAGATGAATTTCGTGTTTTTTCTCCGTTAATATCCACACGAAAGAAAGCATTCATTTAATCGAGAGATGTAAAAATCTTGGCATTTGTAATTTATTTAGGACTTTTCCTATCAGAAGCAATGGAAAAATCTGTCTAATATATATTTTTTTCATTAAACTCGAACAATCAAAGCAAAAAAAGGGGTGTGAATTGCCATCTTTCTCTCTTACTAGCACTATTAATGCTGCGAAATTCAAAAATGAGATGAATTTCTTGTTTTCTTCTCGTTAATATCCACACGAAAGAAAGCATTCTTTTAATTGAGAAATGTAAATATCTTTGCATTTGTTATTTATCTAAGACTTTTCCCATCAGGAACAATGGAAAAAAAAAATATCTCCAAAAAATATATGAATTGATTCAACGTTTTCAAACAAAGCAAAAAAGTTCCCTATTGTAATCATTCCGCTGTTTGGCCTTCAACACTTTTTGGGGGGAGGCAGGCTTCATGAATATTGACTAACAGAAAAAGAATTTCGTCCGTTAAAACAATTTGCATTATACATTCCCATTCATTTCTTTGCACGTGTGCGTTTTATGGTAACTTTTTTTTTATTTCCCCATATATCACGTCACAATGTGCAATAAATCTCTTTTATTTCAACAGTATTCAATAAAGAAATCATAAAGCTTTCATTTGGAACAGAACATTTATGGAAAAGAACTGATTCACTGCTCCCTATTGCTTTAAAATGCGCATAATTCAGATATAAGTTTTGATTGATATATTTACTAGATTTTTTTTCTTCTAATACTCTTTTCTGTTTGCCGACTTCCTGGGCCTTAAAATGGATAGCCAGTCTGTCTGCAATTTTTCTGTTCTGTATTATACCCACAGTACTTTTTTTAGGTAATAAATTTTATACAAGTTATTCAAACATAATTTTCTTTTTTGCTGATTGAAAGTGAATTCACTGTTCCCAGACTTGTAAAACCACTTACTGTAGTAGGTAAATTTATTTTACACTGAACATTTATCAATTATATTCAGAACATAGTTTTTGTAGAATGTTAATATCAATATTTATTGCACATTCTTCGATAGTTGCATCAGAATCTCTCTCTCTATATATATATATATATAAGCGAAATACCACTGAATGACTCACCACGAGATCTCAAAGACTATACAACCAATTGACTTGAAATTTAGCAAAGTTACTCAGTTTGCGATGTAGACGCTCAATAAGAACGAATTTTACGGAAGTCTTATCCAAAATGTAATTTTCATCCATTAATCTACTTTTATCCCTCGGTTATGCAATTTTTGGCGGGGGCCGCGGTAGCCTAGTGGTCAAGGTCATGGACTCGCGGCCGGCGGTTTTCGTTCAGTCGCGGGTTCGTTCCTTGGCCGCCAAAGACCCGCCGTGTAGCCGAGGCTGATGCACGTTAAATCTGTTCGGGGCCCAAAGTCCTCCAGTTGGCGTGGTGTGGATGTTAGGAGAGGGGATGCCAGCTCAGGTGTCGTCCTCGTCACTTGACCGTGGTTCAAAATTACGAGGTCCGTCACCAATAGCCCTCGGGTTGCTTCTAGTGCGACGTTAATATAAACTAAACTAATTTTTGGCGACTTTATCGCCAAAAATGATATGACCGACGCCAAACGGAATAATTTTTTTTTTTATATGTATACTGTGTATTGTCACCAATTAAGTTTAATTGGGGAGATTTGCGCGTGCGAAATGGAAAAATACCAAATAATTTTATATTGAAGCGCTGAAAGAGGATTGGCAAGATTTTGGCGAAGGGGCTCTTTATGTGAAATTTCATACATGTCAAAAATAGGAAACGTACATATTTAGCGATAGAAATAAATGAGTTTGGAATCCCATGGTTGGTGAAAGTGTAGTTTAGCTCCAAAACTTAGCGGGATTTTGAAAACTACTAAAATGGCGACTTCTTACGGAGTAGCACACACGCAAGACAATCTTCGTTTACTGAAGGACCTCTCTACATGCATGAACGAACTGAAGAGGCTATGAAATACATAAGAATTTTGGAAGTCCCGACTTGCACGACTTTTTTTTAAGGATTGCAGTCACTTGCAATCCTAAATGGTCTGAAATCAAAGATGTATTGAGGCAAGGACAAAAATCTTATGATAGACACGATGCCATTGCGAGGGTATTTCATTTGAAAATCAAGCACATGATGAATCTTCTGACAAAAGGTTGCATCTTTGGAAATACTAAGTGTAACATGTATACCCTGGAATGAATTTTATCCGCATTATATATATATGGGGTGACTTTTTATTAATTTTTTTTTTTATTTTTCTCATATATTTGAAAGTCGAGGATAACTATTATTACAGACAATCAATTTCTTAAAATTTTAAATTTAGATTATCATTAACGTTTTAAAAATCGAAAATTTTCTTGATACCGTATAGGTTCCAAAATATTATATTATCGTCTGTCCAGCGAAGCGGGCGGGTATCAGGCTATATGGGCAAGCCGGGCTTTTAGTAGATTGGGAGGGAGAATAATTGTCCAGAAAAAATTACCTTTATAAAAAACTATTAAAAATATAAAACATGAAAGTGTCCAACTTTTTCAACAAGGTGCTGGGACTTAAGTTACCGTTCAGTGTATTAAATGTAAACACATGTGGGTCCTTGCATTTTGAGAGCTTCAATAGAGTCCTCGAAAGGGATAATACACACCTCCGAAAAAGGGACACTTCTATTCAAAGGACAATTCTGTTAGTCCCAGTCCCTTTGAAGATTGTTCATGAATTTACCTTTTATTAAGGAACACATCTATTTGAGGATCAAATGTCTGGTCCGGTGGCTGTCCCGTATTGGGAAGGACTACTGTAACTAAATATATTGTAGAACTTAAACTCGTCTTTGTCGTCGAACATTGACGCTTACGATGCAAGTAAATTTTTTCTGCGCGCCCTTGTACATTTTTAGAATTCCTCTTTAAGGTCGACTAGAAATGTAGTTCGAAATAAGGACATACAGAAAATTACGACAAATATGCCTTTATTTATTTTGATGCTTTACAATATCGAGAGTCTCTCGAATTGCCATATTGAATTTCGGGCAGAACATTAATATTGCCATAAGAATTGTATTAACTTTGCCACTATCCGTAACAAGTGGTGAAAGAAATTTTTATGAACTTTAAAATAATTAAAAACTATTTGAGATCTGCAGTGACTCAAAACTGGCTAAGTGGATTTGCTATGATAGCTATCGAATATGAGTTATGTGTGTGCGTTTCAAATGACTTATATATTTTTTTTACTAAATTTATTTTTTTACTATTAAAAAATTGCTTAATCAAGTTTTTATTTAAAGATGGACTAAAAGGTATAAAAGTTATTCTTGTTACTGTATAAATTATAAAAGCTTGAGATGTCTAACTAAAATACCTAGGTAATTACCAATAAATTAAAAACCATAACTGCTTACTTACATATGAGATAAAAAAAAAAAAAGAAGAAGTGTGAAATCCTCAAGATTTTATAAATCATATATTATTTCATTTAAAAAAATTATTTTTTTTATCTTTTAGTCCATCTTTAAACAAAAGCAGATTTCTTGTTTATATTTATGTAATTATTTTAAGTCTGGAAATTTAAAACTAAAAATATCATTTACGAGAGCTAGCTATACGTGTGGGCAAAATTTCAACTGAATTGCACGTTCTTAAGTGCTAGGCTCGGTCCCCTAAGGACCTTCCTAAGTCAGTCATTGCTTGAGAATACCATAGTATTGTTTTGTCATCAGAGTTATACGAGTTCGCAAAGTGTCAGCTGATCGGATGATAGGAAAAGGGTTAAAATTTGAGTACACAAATTTAGATCTTTGGAAAGACATACATAAAGCTTATAAGAAGCGAGGATAATTTTTTTTAATAATCAGTTTATTTAAAAAAATGTTTTTACTATTATTATTAATTGAACATTTAAAAAAAAACCAATTATTTTCTGTCATGTTTTAATAATATATTTTGAATTATGTATATTGTCTATTACACACTCTCTCTATCCCTTCTTTAAATGAAAAATTTAAATGCGCGTTGCTTTTTTAATATTATTTTTGTTTCGATATTTTTTGAAACAATGTTTTTAATTTTCAAAAATATCTACAAAAATTATGCTTCAAAATCATAATATGTAAAGGGTAGCGAAAATAATTTTTGCCCAGGAAGCGAAAAAGTTGGATTGAAGCCTAATCAGTATTGAAAGATACTAACGAAGATATTTTCCTCGCCATCAATGCCACTCAAAAAGTTATCACCACATTTTATGAGTATGGGTATAACAATTTGTACACAGAAATCGTAATTCATCAAGATAATATCACTTTCAGTGTCAATCTATCCATCATTTTTTACCCACAACATGAACAGTTTTTTTCAATTTTCTTACTAAAAAAATTATGCTTAAAAATAATTAACTTTTAAATTATCTATTCCTTATTATTTACTAGCCGTTTTTTGGTGCCAGAAATAAAAACTACTTTTCGGTCTTTTCACTGTTTATTTTCAACGATAAACTTAACAAAAACAATTATAATTCTGCAGCTTATTTTCATTAAAATAAATTTGAATTACTCAAGACAAATTCCCAGAAACATATATCTGCTGCAGACCTAGATAAAATAAATTTGAATTACTCAAGACAAATTCCCAGAAACATACAGGGGGTGGACAAAAATATGGAAACACCTTGTAAAATGCATGTTTGAAAAGAAAGATTGATTTTAATGAAATATGTAGGTGGCGCAGGCGTTTTTGACTACTAACGCCACCTATACAACTTCGTAAATGTGCTAAACAGTTCAGTTGTTGTCGGAGTACTGTTATGTGAGGTTGTCATTGCATTATGTCAGAGTTAACAGACTTCGAACGTGGGCAAATTGTTGGAGCACGTATGGTAGGTGCTTCCGTAAGCAAGGTAGCCGAGGTGTTTATTGTTTCAAGAGGTACTGTATCGAAGATTTATTCCGCATATTTGAAAAGCGGAAAAACATCATCTGCTAAATCACAGCGCGGACGAAAGTGTGTGCTGAGTGATCGTGACAGACGATCATTAAGGGCAATTGTGACGAAAAATAAGAAGACCACAGCTGCAAAAGTTACTGCAGAAATGAATGTTGTGTTACAGAACCCTGTGAGTACCAAAACAATTAGAAGGCAGCTTCATAAACAGGGAATTTCTGGCCGTGCTGCAATTGAGAATCCACTCATCAGTGATGCTAATGCCCGTAACAGGAAAAGGTGGTGTTTAAGTCCAAAGCCTGGACTAGGGCAGTGGAAGCGTGTAATATGGTCTGACGGAGTCTTCTTTCACGTGGGCTGCTGGCCGGTTGCGTCTGGAACGCCATCTCGCTGACCCTATAATACAGTTGCTTGTTGCCAAGAGTGAAGCATGGCGGGGTTCTGTATGGTTTGGGCGACCATATCTTGGTTCCTCTGCTGGCCCCATGTCCTTCGGGGCATGACTGCCAGAACATGTGAACATTTTGGCAGATCAAGTTCATCCCCTTCAAACAAACTTTGTTCCCCGATGGTGATGGTGTCTTCAAGACGACAAAGCCCTGTGCAGCTCGCATTGTCCAGGACTGGTTTTCTGAGCACGAGGAGGATTTGTCCCATCTCCCCTGTCCACCACAGTCACCAGACCTGAATGTTATCGAACCTTTGTGGTCTACATTGGAACGGAAAGTGCGTTCTCGTTATCCACCGCCAACATCGTTATCTGAACTTGCCACCCGTTTTTCAGGAAGAATGGTATAATATTCCCTTGGCACACATACAGGAACTGTATTTATCCATTCCGAGAAGACTGCAAGCTGTTTTGGATGCCAACGGGTTTCCTACACCATATTAAGCAAAGAAACATGTTTTTTAAAAGGTGTTTCCATATTTTTGTCCAACCCCTGTATATCTGCTGCAGACCTAGGTAAAATAAATTTGAATTACACAAATTCTGAGGAAAATATCTGCTGCACACCTAGAGCAGCCGATCTCTTAAAAAACACCAAAAAGGGCTCCTGGAAAGCTAGCTAAACAAAAATAAAATTAACTTCTCTATATCGGTACATCTCGTGGGTTTGACGTACGAGAGGCAGCTAGATCCACCCACGAAAACCAAGTGGTTCATAAAAAACTTTCAACTATAAAATTATTGTTGCAGTACATGAATTATAACTTTATAAGTTACCTGCAATATAAAAAAATACTTACGTAAGAAACATGAATACATACAAATACTTTCAAATTACTAAAGATTATACAATATTCAATAACAATAATAGTTAAAAAATTAAAATTCAAGAAAATAAGTAAATGACGTTAGCGTTCATAAGATATACATTTGTTTATACGCTTTTACTGCAGTCCTAGATTTCCAAGTTATACAAAAGATGTACAGGACGCTTTGTGGTTACAGACTCAGTTTTTACTTTGCAAGCCCTCACCTTGCCATCTCTTCCTGGAAACAATTCAAGAGTTTTACTTAATTTCCAAAAAAATCGAGGTAAATGGTCATCTTTAATCAAGACTGTATCGTTAGCTTTAAATGAGGACGAATTCTTAATTAAAGTTGAATCGGCTGATCTCAAATTCAGTAAATATTCGTTTTTGCACCTAGTAAAAAAAAAAAAAAAAACACTTAAGTAAACAATACTACATATTAGAACCTTTTTAAATGGTACATGTAACCTTTTCTTTAAATTTTCTTATCCATTTTCACTTCAAGATAGACATTATGCTAACAAAATATTCACACAAAATGACACTAAATACACAATTCATTACAGTTAGCAAAATATTTCGTGCATTATAAGACTAAATATTAACTTGACCGATTACATTATAAATAACAATACTAGATTCCTCATAACAAAAGAAACTTTCTTAAAGCACTTCACAGCAACAAATAGTTACATTTAAACACTAATATTTCATACACAGAAACCATTAATTATCATACACATAGAAAATCAATATTCATTCCTCCAACGCTAAAATATCAAAATTCATGTCATCGTACTCATTAGTTATCGAAAACCAATAAAATATCAAAATTCAATACTCACACACAAATTATTTTAAATATTAATTCTCATATGTTACACATAGAAAATGCTTAACTCTTATTGACCTCAAAGTCAGAAATAATTTACACTGAAAATCACAAGAAATTCCTTAACATAACCCAATAATTAATCAGTTATAAGATGCTGCCGATAACAATTCACATGTTTTCGCAAAACTCATTTCTAAATAAAGTTTCATAACAATAACCAATCCAAAATTCCCAAAGTATCCTTATTTAACTCAAATTATTTACTCTTTATAACTCACCGAATACTCTAATTATTACTATAATTCTCCAATTATTTAATATTTCTTCTACTAATTATTCAATAATGTCCCCCAGATACTCTAAATTTAACATTCTTTAAATACTCAGTTCCTTAAATATTCAAGTACATTAAATCAATAATTCAATTCCAAATAATGATTGCTACAAAAATGCAAGATGCTTATTGTTTTGATTTTATGACTTCATCATTTCGATTTTGTTGCTTCATTAATTTGTTTTGTATCTTAATTAATTTTCTTTTTACCTTCACTGATTTTTTTGTAATTTTGCTTTGTAATTTGTCTTTTCCATTACTTTGTTTTATATATGTTTCACTTACTGCTGTAAGTCCTGTATGATACTTCTGGTGCATGAGAATTGTTTCATATGATTTCAATAAAAAAAAAATGTAAAATAACTTCTATTTAGTTTTTTTTAAACTAATACTGTAACAAAATATAATACTTCCAGTAATGATACATCTGCTTTGCTTTTAAAAAGTTCAAAACATTTAAACATTTCTATTATTAGATGCCGATTGTGTGAACAAAAATATGTTTAAACGACACTTGATGGTGCATACCTTTTAATTGTATGAGAATATACAAATAATACTATTTGAGTTAACTGTTGAAATAAAAATGTTAGAGCTTAAAAATGCAAAATGGATTAAAATATAATGCATCTTGTTTTATACAAACATTAACAATTTTTAAAAGAAAAGATTTTTAAAAGCATATATTTTCAAGAATAATTCAGTAAGTAGGTATAATTCAGGTACGTTTTCAAAAACAAAAGAAAAAAAAAATTTAAAACAGCTCAGTGTCACGTACTTCAATTGTTATAGCAAACACGAAAAAAAAAACACTCTTCAATATATTAAGCGTTCCAAATAATATTTTCTGTTTCTATATTGTCAATATTTTTTTATTCAGCTCTTAAAGGACATATACCTGAGAATAAACTATTTTGTTCTAATTTTTAGTTCCAAAAATATTTTCACCAGAAGAGGTTACTAAAACTCCTGAGGGAGGGGGGGAATAACCTTTAAAACATTACGAGAGGGGGAAAAAAAGCAGGAGGGATTTGTGTTAAAAATTTCAGCACTCTATTAAATTAAAATGACACTCTTCTTGCTTGCTTTCTTGAAAGTTCGTCAATAAGGCAGCAAAGTAAATTTCCTCTGACAAATCTTTCTCTATTGCAATTAAACCTAGTGGCCGCGGACTCGCGGCTGGCGGTTTTCGTGGAGGCAAGGGTTCGAGCCTTGGTTCCGTTAAAGACCCGCTGTGTATCCGGGGCTGATGCACGTTAAATCTGTCGGGCTCAAAGTTTTCCCGAAGGCATGGTGTGGAAGTTAGGAGAGGGGTTGATAGCTCAGGTGTCGTCCTCGTCACTTGACCGAGGTTCGAAATTACGAGTTCCGTCGCCAACAGCCCTCGTGTTGCTTCCAGGGAGACGTTAATAAAACCAAACCAATTAAACCTAAATTATTCAATCTCTCTTTGCACATAGATAATAGTAATTAAGATTTAATAATTTTTAACTGAGAGAAACTTTTTTCCCATCTTGTGACTGTGATAGGCAGGGTTAAAAATATTCTTAAGGCTACAGAAAAGTCAGGAAATGATGAAATTAAATTATTTTCTTTCATATTTTTAAAAATGATCGGTTATTTCATCAATAATTATTTTGTACATAATTAACTCATTGCATAAGTCATTACCATTAACACACCTACATACTGAATCGTCATTCGAAACTTGAAAGGAAATATAATCCGTACACAAGATTTTTAAGTCATCTTCAATCATATTTCTGAATTTAGAAAGAAGTTTAAATATGTTACTTTCGTTCACGGAATAAATCTTTCTTGTGAATACAATTCAAAGCAGTATCCATTACTGTTTAGTGAAATTCAACTTAAATAATAATTTTGTATCTTCGGCCTGCTCATCAATGCATTAATAATCGAAAAGACTAACTTTCTTTCTGTGGTTTTTAATGGGAAACTTTATTAATATCATGATTAATCGCTAACGTTCCGGCGTTTTTAATATATTTATTAAAGGCTTTATCTGATCAAGATGAATTTGAGAAATTGATAATTTTACCGATTAGTTTGATGGATTCATTAATTGTTAACTTTTTGGATTATAGCAGTTTACATGCGACATTAACATTTGTAAAAAAGAATATCATCCTATATCAAAATTGAACATATAAACTTAAAAGTGGATACGTTACCCATTAAAATTATTTGCTGCAACTTTAATTTTTATATCTCTCGAATCATCTATTAGCATATTTAAACTTTTTATTGCTTCCTTTAATTGCAATATTAAAAGTCTTATTACTTTCACTCTACTCGTCAACCTAGTCTTAGGCCGCGGTAGCCTAGTGGTCATGGTCGCGGACTTGTGGCCGGCATTTCTTCGAGACATTGGTTCTAGCCTTCATGCCACTGAGACCCGCATGTTACGGGGCTGATGCATGTTAAATCTGTCGAGATCCCAATCCCTCCCGTTAGCGTGGTGTGGAAGTTTGGAAAAGTGGGTGCCAGCTCAAGTGTCGTCACCGTCACTTGTTCGAGACTCAAATTGACGAGGTTCGTTGCCTGTAACCCTCGTGTTGTTTCTCAGTTGGACGTTGGAAAACAATCACAATCAATCAAGTCTTGCTGGTATGTCTTAAAGTTAATTTATTTGCTTTAGTTTTTAAATTGTTCCATCTACAGTGTGTTTTGAAATTCATGTGCAAAATTTATGGGAAGATAGAAAACATCTAAACAAGCAATTTTCACCATACAATACACAGGCGGAGGCATCGCCATTGCTCCTGAAATTAAAAATAGAAATGAAGATTTGTAAGAAAATTCGCGCCTTATGCTTTCCATTACAATGCCGTCTAACAGTTTATCGCTTGCTCTCTGCCTATTAAATTGTTTGTTTAAATGTTTCCTATCACCCTTTAAATTTTTCCCCAAGAGTTTTGAAATATCTTGTATAAGGAAACATAGAAAAACAATGAATAGAATTCTTGGAAATATTGAAGAAGCCAAAAATCTCAAATGTTGTCTTGACCACAGCATTCACAACTAGATTTAAATACACAAGGTATACGAGTTTCCATAGCTCTTGGATTACCATTCTGAATCTTTTTTTTATATATATATATGCCACGTTTCTTTCCCTTCATATATTGGGACCATCGTCATATCCCCGGTCACGTAAGTTTTTGTACATCTAAATCATAACTTATAAATAATTTATTAGTTAACTAGTTATACAATACCTCTCTTCAATTACATCCAAAACAGGATAAAATACAAGAAACAACTTTTTTAATTTTAACAAGAAATGTAGGCTGCATTTAATCGATTCTGACTAGAAATGAAATGTGGTTTGCGTGACTTGAATGTGTCGTATAGTCTAAAATAACTGAATACCAAGTCTCGAATTGTCGATTATATTGAGTTAGCCTGTAGAGGAGAATCCAATCTAATACCGTCCCCACATATTTAAACAGTATTATATATATATATATATATATATATTTTTTTTCATTATTTTACTGGACAGACGATATTTACTAAATTTTCTATTTCTGTGTGTTTTAACACGCCTTTCAATCCATCAAAAACCTGTATTTAAGATAAACAGAACGAAACTTTTTTAAAATTGTATGTATGCATTATTGATTTAGATTTATCTTATGTCAAAACCAATAGACATGTAGCGTTTTGCTTGTAATTGATGACATTTTATTGGCATTACTGCTAGAATATGAACACATGGAATTCTTTAATAAATTACTATCTGTTTTATTAAAACAGAATTGTAGATTATTCTCTATACCTCAGAATGTGCCCGAAAAGCCCATGTTAAGGAGGTCCTAATCTACGTATGAGGAATCTGTATAGCTTCCTTTATCTCAGGAGAACTAATGTTTGAAATTAGCTTTGCATCTGTGTAAGACCTTCTCCCCTTAATTGTTTTAATACTATAATTGTGAAGTACGTATTAGCAATTTAAATTCTCCTGGCATCACATCAGGTAGTTACGGACATTTATTGTGTCTGATATTATTGAAATTAATACCTACAGACATTGAATTAGATTTTAAATGCAAAAAAATCAGAAAAGGAAGAAACTTTCTAATTTCCTTCATTAGATTCTCATGAATCCACCTTACAATTAAATAACTAGCTATGAAAATTGTTAATGCTAAAAGGGAAAGATATAAACAGAACATAAATAATAAAAGCTTAGTAGTAATATTCCTTCTGCATCAGCGTTAACCACAAACATTTAAAGTTCGTGTTTGTTCTGCAACAGTGATCATAATTCTCAAAATGTACAGCTCTTTCAATTCCGGAGAAACGAGAAAGGATGCAAAACTAAGGTCGTTGTTATGTATGGTTTAGAAAGTTTTATTTTTCTTCAAAATGTAACTTTAAGAACGAATATTGCAAGATTTGTCGTGGTAAGTTTCATATTACTACTTTTTGTTTAAATGATATTTTAAAACCTAACAAAACTGAAAAGGGGAATTTAGAAACTCATACTTTTGTGTCTCATTGTAAAACTTCGTGTAAATTGTTGAATGAGAAGAAAATTGTAATTCTACTAATATGTCTTGTTAAAGTTGAGTCTGACCAACATTCGAAAATTCTCTTTGTTTTACAGCGGCAGCGAAAAAACGTTTGTAAAACAGAGTTTAGTTCCCGAATTAAAAACCCACCAATAATTCGTAGAGAAAAAAAAATACAACTGTTCTCTTTTGGAGCTCTTAAGGCTCAAGAAGAGTTATTTGACATTGTAGAGTTGAAACTATTGCATATAAAAGATAAATCTCTCGCATCACAAGTATTGCGGCGTTTGTAACTTAAGTTATTTCAAGAGCGAATATTCATTCCCCTTCCCCATCAACCATCGTATTATAAACAAATGGGCTCTCTACGATCAATCCATCCCTTATAATGAGCCATGTGGTATTGAGATAGAAATCCTTTTGAGAGCAATATATTTCAATCAATATAGACAATGAGAAAGTAGAAAAGATTTCAACGTCCCGCTTTTTCTTTGCCAGAGTTTGTTAGGGTTATTCAGAGTGGCTATTTGGTTAGAACTGAATAAGACATCTATCTGTATTTTATTTGTCAGTGTTGCCTGTAAATGAGGAAAGCGTTTTTTATAAAATTAAGAATGGAAAAGTATGGAAATCAGATAACAGGAAAATATTTCAAATATACATAAAGGAATTACAAATGAATTAGTGAGTTATTTAACGTTTGTACTCAGCAATTAACTTGAATTGGTCATACTTCATTCAAAATATTTCTTTTCAAAAAATTTTGTAAGGAATAAGATTATATTCAACTTTTACTTTATTAAAAGTTTTTTTTTTCAAGAAATTGGAATTATTTTCTTGCTTTTACCATAGATCATCGACCCCCAAAAATTTTATAATTCTCTAACAGACTCCTTCTATAAAAATGATAACAAAAGAAAGAAAAAAAACTGTTTCTTAAATAAATTAAATCATTTAAGAAACAAATAAGTTTTTCCCCTTCTTTTGATATTGACAAAATCAAATTTTTATACAAATCGATAAGAAGTATGTGCTTGATGACTCTTGGCTTGATCAGCAATATTTGGTTCAAAATTTGTTCATTTCAGTCTTACTTTTTCTTGGAGCTCCATATTCCATTTATTTCTCTTCTTTGTTAAAATAGAATTAACATGACTAAAACCAGATTCAACCATACATGAGCTTGGAAATGCAATTAAAAAGGCAAATGCCATATTACAAGTTTTGGATATTTTTGCGGAATATTTATATTCGCACAAAATTAACTCACAGTTAAATTATTAAAAAGCATCTTTGCTTCAAGGTCAACTAATAATTCAAGAATTCATCTTGCAAATGACTGTCATAATTTTCAACCTGAGCAGGAAGTGGCGCGATAGTCTATTCTAGGATATCTATATTTTTAAAATCTCCAAAGCGTAATTTAAAATCATCGCTTAATTTTTGGAGATGATTTGTATGTATTTCCAATTCTACGTCGATTATATCCAATGGTCGTAAATTTCAAAGGAATTGAAAATCTTCACGTAACAGTAAGGTAACCAGACGTCCCGATTTTTAACAATTTATTCCGCGGGGACTTAACAAAGTCCCGATTTTTAGAAAGAATGCACAACAAATTAGAGAACGGCGAGAGAATGGGAAGGGAATATACGGTTTTCAGCTTCCATGTAGCTATTTCACCAGGATATGAGCTTTATATTATTTTTGTAAATTTTATTTTGTTGAACTTTAATAATAAAAATAATTGTTGAGAACTGATTATCAGGAACTGCTTATCAAAATTCGCCTTGATCAGTTGCTAGAATACGACACCATTGTTTGGACTTATCGGCATTAGCAGCGATGTAAACATTTTGTAGCTGTAAAATGAAGAGAGAATGTCCCGCTTTGTACACTTCCACAGATTTTATTCTTATGGCGACATGTTCCGCTAGAGATCTAGCATCATTTGGAATATTGTTGCAAGGGAATTACATCTTATTGAAAAATTGCAAACGGAGGGGAATTTTAGAGAGGAGAACTGTCAGGGTGTAAGGAGTTTGTTGGTCGTCCACGAAGTAACGCCTTCGCATATTGAGTTTTGTAACTGTCTCTCGTACGATACACATCGTACTGCGTACTCAGCAGCATTCGGATGAGGTAATTGAGTGCTAGCCTGGGCAGGCGTTTTACTCATGTTTTATCTGTGATAGATCATTAAATGCGAAAAGAACAAGCAGTTTAATAAAGGTGCCGAAGCGCCTAGGATGAGATAGTGCGATGGAGTTGGAAGGGAGAATAAAAATATAAAAGGAGAAAAAAGGGTTTTTTTTTCCTTTTTTTTTCCCTCAACCGGAAAAAGTTCCAGTCGTAGGAATTGTTTATTTTATAATAATATAAAGTTTTTTTTTTTTTTTTTTTTTTTTTTTTTT
>BMAW01042493.1:151598-164953 GCA_019974015.1 Nephila pilipes | reverse complement strand
TTTTTTTTTTTTTTTTTTTTTTTTTTTTTTTTTTTTTTTTTTATGTAAAATAATAAAAAGTAAAAAATAATAAAACGAAAGTGATGTAAGGAGGAAGTTTAAGGATAGGAGAATGGAGAAAACAAAAAGAAGCAACTAAAAAAGTCGTCCGGATCAGAGGAGTTCGGTCGCCAGATCAAGTAGCGACGTGGGTGGGGTGGTAAGAAGGATTGAATGGAGGGCCAATGGTGTGATATGTGTATTGGAATGGTTGATCGGAGCGGAATTCAGTTTTACGGGGGATAGAGATTGAAATAATTTTCACACGATTCGTAAGGAAACGGGTGAAATCCATTATTATGAAGGAAGATTTTTTGTGCTTGAATAAGGGAGTTACTATGAGAGTGGATGGTACTGTGAAATCTCCTAGCCAAGTAGGAGATGTGTTTTTTGATGGGTGGGATGTGTAGGTCGTTATGAATGACACTATTACGGACGTACCAGGGAGCATTTACAATAATTCTCAGAATTTTATTTTGGAGGGTCTGAAGGTGTTTGAGATGGGTTTTTGCTGCGTGCCCCCAAATGGAGGATGCATATAAAATTATGGGTCGGATTACTTGCTTAAAAAGTAAAATTTTATTTTTAAGTGATAAATTTGAATGTCTTCCTATTAATGGTAGACAATTAAAAAGTTTTTTCCAGCATTTTTGCTTGATATTAATGATGTGTTTTTTGAAGGTGAGTTTTGAGTCGAGTGTAACACCGAGGTATTTAACATCGGTGCTCCACTCGATATCATCTCCGAATAAGTGTAGTTTTTTACCAGGGGGTGGGGCTGTGCCTTTTCTAAAAACAAGTGCTTTGGTTTTATTAGTGTTGACCGCGATGCGCCAGAGTGAAAGCCACTTTTCGATTTTGTTAAGGTGTGTTTGTAATTTTTTTCGGGCCACGTTTGGGTTGTGAGATTGGACAAGGATGGCTGCGTCGTCCGCGAATAAGCATAGGCTAGTCAGTGGGAATTGAGGGAAATCAAAGGTGTGGAGGGAGTGGAGGTTCGGACTTAAAACTGACCCCTGGGGACACCCCGCAGATATCTTACCTGTGTAGGAAAAAGCCCTATTAATTTTAACTTGGAATTATCTGTTTTTAAGAAATGAGTTAATGAGGATTGTGATGTAGGGGGGGAATTGTGGAGTTGGATTAGTTTTGAAATAAGGCCATCGTGCCAAAGACGATCAAAGGCCTTTTGGATGTCAAGGAATATACCTAAAGTGACTTGTTTGTGGTTGTAGCCTTCGGTGATGATGTTGGTCACACGAAGGAGTTGGTGAACAGTACTATGTTTATGGCGGAATCCGAATTGAGCATCAGGTAAGATATTATTCTGGAGGGTGAAATCCATAATTCTGGTGAGTAGAATTTTTTCGAAAATCTTAGATATGGTATTAAGCAGGCTGATGGGACGGTAGTTGTTAGGGAGGGCGTGGTTAAGGCCTGGTTTAGGAAACAGGATTATGACCGCGTGTTTCCATTGGTCAGGAAAGTGAGCAAATAAGAGACATTTATTGTAGATTTTGGTGAGGTGTGTGATACAGTGTATGGGAAGTGATTTAAAGGCTTTGTTGTGTATGCCATCCTGTCCAGGAGCTTTACGGTTTTTAAGTTTTTTAATAATGCTAATGACCTCGTTTGGGGGTGTGAGGGGAGGGTTGAAAGAGCTATTTGTGTGTTGTGTTATGTAATTTTGAACTATGGATTCTGTGCGTTCGATGTGTAAGTCATCGTAGGGGAAGGGGTTTTCCTGAAATGAGTTTTCAAGAGACAGGGCGAAGAGGTCAGCTTTATCTGTATCTGAATAAACAATCCCGGAACTGCCGCTGAGAGGGGGGATGGGTTGAAATTTACGAGATAATTTTTTGTTCATTTCAAATAGGCTATTGTCTTCGGTGTTTAATTCGGAGAGTAAATCGGCCCATTTTTTATTTTTAAATTTATAGATTTCTTTTTTTATGAGTCTTTGAATTCTGTTAATTTCTTGTTTAAAAGGGGGATATCTAAAATTTTGCCAAATTTTTTTAATTCTGTTTTTTTTTTCTTTAATTAAGTCCAGTATGAAAGGGGGGAGGCGGAGGTGGGGGCTTTTAATGGATTTGGTTGTACTTGAAGTTTGGATAGCGTTTTGCATTTGGGAAGAGAAGTTTGTAATCGAGGAGTCTATTTCGGATTTGGAATTGATGATGGGGTTACCGATTAAAAGTTCCGAGATTGTGCGATTAAATTTGAACCAGTCCGTAGTGGTCATTGTGCGGAGGGGGGAGGGGAGGATGTTTCCAAGAAAAATTTCGAAAAGGATAGGATTGTGATCGCTAGAGAGTTCAGAAATGCTATCACAGTTGCAGTTAGTAATGTTTTTGAGGATGCCGAAATCGATAGTACAATTTGTTGGGCTATTGTAGGGAAAGTGGGTGGGGGAGTCGGGTGCGGATACGATGTAGTTGTCGGTGATCAATTCGTGAATTAAACGACCTGATCTATTCGATCTGCCTCTATTCCAAAGCGGATGTTTGGCGTTAAAATCGCCGAACATGATCCCTTTGTTGTTGTCATTCAGGATGTGGGCTAGTTGATTAGGAATTATGGTTTTTTGAGGGGGGTGATAAACCGAGGAAATAGTGATTTTCTGACCGTTAAGCGTTTCGATGTGTAATGTTGTGTTTTCAGAGGTTGTGGTGTTTTTAACTATGAGATGATGTGGTAATGAATTTTTGATAATTAAAGCAGTACCGCCACCTCTGTGGGTGAGGCGGTCTGTTCGATAAACAGTGTAATTTGGAATTTTAAGTCGGTCAGGGGGGTTGAGGAGTGTTTCTTGTAAACCAATTATGTCCGGGTTATGATCAAGGATGAAGTTTTTAAGTTCTTCTATTTTTTGTCGAATGCCGTTGGCATTCCAGCTAACTATTGTGAGGGGGGAGGGATATTGTATGTGGAGTTAAAAATTAGCACCAGATGTCAAGAAGTTTCGGGATACAATAAGAAATGACTTCAAATTTTTTAATTGCGTCTGAACTTTTTTTTAATTCTTGATTGATATTTTTCAGGAGATTCATGGAGAGGATGAGTTTTTTGGGATTAAAGAGGTTAAGGATGTCCTTAAAGTCCGAAGCGAACGAACTTTCGGTGTCCTGGGGGGTGGGGTCAGTCGGAACAGTGGCGGGTGTGGTAGTCTGGTCGTGCGGTGCTGAGGGTGTGGTGATTTCAGAGGTGGGGGTAGTTGTGTTTATGTTGGCTGCTTGGGCAGCTTTTTTGGCTCTTTCTTCCCATGCGTTGACTGCAGGGGGAGGGGAGGGTTTAAAGTTTAGCGGATTTTTCGGGCATTCTGAGAAATTGGCGGTGTGTGCACCGCCGCAATTGCAGCATTTAGCCGGGGTATCTTTAGATTTGGGGCACTGGCTGGAGAAGTGGCTTTCGCCGCATTTTAGGCATCGAGGGGAACGGGAGCAGAATTTCGAATGGTGAAAAAAGGATTGGCATCTGTAACATTGATTTGGTACAGCCCTTTTTTTCAATGGTTCTATTTTAATCTTTAGGTAGCCAATGTGATCTACACTAAAGATTTCAGCGTTTTTGGCGTTTTTAGGCACTTGTATCAAGAAAAGTGGCATAGCCATATTTGTTTTGCGAGATTTCATAACATGACAAGTTTCAACCTGCCAACCATATGAATTTAGCTCATCTATTATGATTTTGGGTTCAGTGTCAACAGGGAGTCCCCTGATGACAAATATAGCTAATTTTTGGCCAGGAAGCTCATATGTATGAGCTTCGATCTTATTTTCGGCAATATGTCTTTGAATTGTTCGGTGGGCATCAATGGAGGTAGGAAATAGCTTTAGGTTGGATCTGTTTATTTTTCCGACGATTTTTTCCTCAGTGATGCTATTAATTTTTTTAATAACATCATTGGGGTTGGATACTTTAGTTAAAACAATGGGGGGGACTTTATTGGTGGGAGAACTTTGATCATCCATAGAATCTTCTATTTCAAGCTGACTAAATTGATTGGATAGTGGTGTAGGTGCGGTGGAGGGGGGAGTGGATGTTTTGCTATTGGTCGATGGTGTAGGTGCGGTGGAGGGGGGAGAGATAGTGTTGCTAGTGTTGGGTTTGAAAGTGTAATGGGATGTAACATCCTTGGCTTTGATTTTTTTACGGCGACTGACCGTCACAAATCCATCGTCGTGTTGAGTTTTATTGATTTCATCTAAAATTTCCTTACGGATATTTTCTTTAAGGTTGTCCATTTCATTAGTCATGGACTGTCTCATCTTAAGAATGTTTTCTGACTCAAGCGAAAGCTTGACGATAGTGGCATTTGCCTCATCGAATCTAATTTGTAGATTTTTGCGGTATATGGTGTGTTCAATATTGAGTAGATTTTTGTGTTGGATTAGGGGTAGGTTTTCCTCTGATCCAGGAGCATTCAAAATATTAGCAATTGTTTGACTTAAGATTTCGTACTGATGCGGAAGCAAAAGCGAAATAAGATTGTTGCATTGTTCATTATTAAGCAAAGCAAGCGAGTACAGGCTAGCACTTACCTCCACAGGCAGACTTGTTTCACTTGTCATCATGATTTGACCACCAAAATTCGTCATAGTAGGTTCCGGACCCTTTCCGGGCGGAGATCTTGATTTTTTTTTAGCGAGTTCAGTAAAAAGTTTTTGTTTTGGAAAAACAAATGTTTTTTCCTTATATATGATATTATTTGATTTCCGATGCAGTAAAATGCTATCGGTGGTTGAAAAAAGTTTATAAAAAATGGCGAAAAACGCAAGAGCGTATGACACACAACCTCTCCGTAGAGAAGCTCCGACGGGAATGGTACTGCGTACTAGTGCTAGTTAAACAAGTGATGTCAACAAATCAGCTACTCAGATGATTTAGGTAAGTAATTTCTTTAGATACCAAAGGTAGGTATTTTTAAGATACCAAATTTTTAATAAAGCCCCCCCCCCCGCCAATGGTGCCCCGCTTTTCGAATGTTAAAATTTGGTCACCTTACGTAACAGCGAAGACTTAAACAAGTTTAATTTATCTTGAAAGCTTAAAAAAATTGTTTGTGCTTGAATTAATGTAATGTATTTTCCTTGGTGAACTGTTTGAATATCATTGAACTTTGCAAATACATCAGCCAAACAAGAAACATTGTTTTTATTTTTTTGGCAATTCGCCACTTGAGGCTGGTTTAATTTTCAGTAAGGAATTCTGTCACTGTTTAAAACAATTCAACAAGATTTTGTAAACATGCACCTCTTGACAACTATCGTATTTTGGTGTGTAATAATAATTGGTTTGACAGTTAATCATTTTCCTCGCAAATCTTATCAAACAGTCATTTTGTAAGAGATTGTGCTCTAATTTGGGCCATCTTGCAACAAAACGGAACAAAAATCATTTCTCACAAGTCTGAGAATGAGAACCTATCACGATAAGCGCATACTTTAAACGGTAAAAAAAAAAAAAATAATAATAATAATAAAAAAGATAAATAATTATTTTAAAAAATATGCAGGTATGAGAAATTAAAATCTTTACTAACTAACACATCAATCAATAACTCCCGAGACTAACCCAGAGATGGCACTCGTAGTAAACCAGTAACCAGGTCTTTCTAGAGTACTAACCTTTGCTTTAAACGTGTCAAAATCTTAAGTCGATCGGACCAGAAACAGCTGAGTTATCGAGGTTGGAGTAAAGTCGTTTTGTAGTTTGTTTAAAAAATGGAAAAAACCGAGTTTCGTGTTCTGATAAAACATTGTTTTTTAATGGGTAAAAACACCGTGCAAGCGAAACAATGGATTGAAAAATGTTACCCGGACTCTTGTCCATCAAAAGCAACGATTTGTCGGTGGTTTGCCGAGTTTAAACGTGGTCGTACCGACACAAATGACGCGGAACGCTCGGGTAGACCTGTGGAAGCCGTTACACCGGAAAATGTGAGTGAAGTGACAAAAATTATAATGAAAGATCGTAAAGTGAAGCTCCGTGAGATTGCTGAGATGACACAGATATCATATGGAAGTGTATTTACTGAAAAAGGTTTTTTGAAGTGAAGTGAAAAAGGTTTTTTCCAAGTGGGTGCCGCGATTGCTTTCGATGGAACAAAAACAGCAACGAGTCGATGATTCAGAAAGCTGTTTATCGCTATTTACTCGCAACAAAAAAGATTTCTTGCGAAAAAAAAAAAGAAAAAAAATTGGGGGGGAAGGGAAAATTTGGAAAAGCGTTGGAACGATTGTATCACCCTAAAAGGTGATTAACAAAAGGTGTTATGTTGATGAATAAAAAAAAAATTTGCAAAAAAAATGTTGTTTTCAATGTTAGTCTCGGGAGTTATTGATTGATGAGTTATATTGTAATTACAAATGGATTTCCAAACAAAAATTGTGCAATTGTGAAAATTGCGTTGCTACCTATAAATTAGCGCACGAATAGCATTGGTATTCATTCATCGACCCCCTAGATCGTATCGACCCCTAATTATACGATATCGACCTCCGGGGGTCAATACAGACCACTTTGCCAACCCCTGCCATAGATATACAAATTATTAATATTTGGTTTGATTTACAATTAAGTAATTTTTATTTATTTTTGTGATGAAGTTCACACACACAGAAGATATAAATTGAGTTCCTGGTGCTATCATGAATATTTTGGATATTAGTCTTTAAACAATGCTTGGTTTCTCTCATTTTGGCTTTTTTTTTTTTTTTTTTTTATTAACTTCGTACTAGAAGCAATACGAGAGCTATTAGCGACAGACCTCGTCATTTTGAACCTTGGTCAAGCGACGAGGACGACACCCGAGTGGCATCCCCTGTCCTAATTTCTACACCACGCGAACGTGAGGACTTTAGGCCCCTACAGATTTAACGTGCATCAGCCCCGGCTACACGGCGGATCTTGATGGCATCAAGACTCGAACCCGCAACTCGACGAAAACTGCCGTCCACGACCATGACCGCTAGGCTACTGTGACCTCTTTTAATGAATGCAATTATTCCATTTCCTCTTGAAATTAAATTTTTAAATATTTTGTATACAAAGCATGTAATATGTGTTATATTTTGTAGGTGTGTTATTAGAGCCTTACATGAATGCACTCTTTTAATATTACTTTAACAAATTTCTTCCTATCGAACGAAATTTGAAAATTTTAGTTTGTAAGGATACTGATGTCCAGCCAAGCTCAAATTTCAAGAAAAAATTTTGAAGAAAGTCAAAATAACTTTGTAGAGGAATGAAAAAAATTCAATCCGTTGTTTAATTATAATTGAATTCAAATCAATATAAAGTTAACATCTTGTAAGTCTATTTCGAACTATTACTCTATTAGAATAGTTTGAATATTATAACATTAATGCAACTGATATTAATTTATTGTAATAAATAGAAAAATTGATTAAATCTTATAGTTTAAATGACGTTAATAATAATTATTCAAGATGAAAATGAAAGCGGGATATTTCCGTAAGAAAATCGAATTGCATATGCACACGAACTTGAACTTTTTGTTTTAAAAAATGACTGCTGAAGATTTTGAGAATATTCTTTTTACATTAATCAATACTTTAATTTCATTCTTAAAATAATGATAAAAGAAGTTGGATATTTGAAATTAGTTTAAAAAATTATTTAATCGAAATGTTCTTTTTATGCTTGAACTTCAAAAAGGTTTTTTCGATTTTGACAATAACTTGGTGTAAAAATTACATTCAATGATTGATAAATATGTATTATAATTGAGAATGAAAATAAAATTTCTGTACCTCGTAATACAGTTGCATAGAATATTATTTTACACAACTTGGATTAACATTTAAAAACACTGGCGGGTGGAATTACAAAAGAACACGGGTATCGTACTTTGTACGCCAGCGCATTTTGAGGCCTAAATATAAATTTTTAGAGAAATTTATGTTAAATGCAATGTCTAGTAATATTATAGAAGTAATACACAAATCAGAAGGGGAGAGAGAGAATGAAAGAAAAACTATTTTAATTAAAATCAATACGACAAAAATACAGTAAAATTGCTGTTAATGTTTAATTTGCAATTCATATTACGGATTTCAAACAAAATCAAAGAAGAAATTTAAACTTAGAAAGGCTGTTTACATCATTCGGACAATTCACAGATATTTGTTAAACAATTATTGCTACTTTCACAATTATTACTTGATTATTTTTATATGATTTTTGCATTCAAAATTAGAACAGTCATTGCAACTTCTAGTTGTGTTGTTATTTTTCTTTCGCCCGCACAAGTTACACCGTTCTTTCTTCTTAGGAGGTTCTTCTGGACCTGCAGCTAGCTTCCAATTCATTGAATTGATGCTGTATAATGTTTTTAGAGCTTCTTAGTAATGAGAGATGTAATCAAACGTCTCTGCTGTAAATGTGGTTTCAGGAGCTTAAGGCTAAATTTTTCAAAAAATCGCGCCTATACTTTGGAGCGTTATCGGGTGGACATTTGAAGTATTATTTGGCTGTTTATACCTGCAATGTTTAAAATGCTATAGAAAATCGCTATTGGTCATCTTAAGATTCTCCTGGAAACTGTGTAAGTTCCTCCTAACTTATCTAAAACAACTACACCACCTTTTTTTTTTTATTATTGGAGTTCAAAATGACAGTAGTTTTCCCTGTATCACAGTCAAAACTAGCGTCATCATGCATTGTGTTGAAGAGAATAACAGCTTTATTATTTTTTTTTTCGGAACGTACGACACGATACTTACTTCTTTTTAAAACCCAAAAAGTGTTGAACTTATGACACTTGATTTCAATGGAAGAAATTCTCCAGTGATTTCTTTTTTATTTGAACGCAATGTTAGCAAAGTGATATTATCATTCAGCATAGATTTTGCCAAACGATAATTTGTGTATCAATTATCTGTCGTCAAATTGCGGCATGACCCTTCCAAACGATCGATTAGTCTGTTGACAATATCAGCTGGAGAATTAGAAACACAATATGGTTCTTACAGCTACTATTCGCAATATATTTTGATATTATTCGCAAAAGATGTCTTTGAATCAACAAGTGCAAACATTTCGATTCTGTAATTTGCAGGGTTTTTTTTTTTTTTTTGCCATGTATTGAATAAACGAGCATCAACCATGGAAGGGTTCAAGTTTTTCATCAATAGTTACTTGTTCTGGAGAATAAGACTCTATGCAATTTCTAATAATTAGAATGAAAATAATCATTTTAATCGCACATTGAATGGAAATATCTTATGGATAAAAAAAAGGGGGGGGGGAATGCTGATCATAAAATATTGATTTTATATCAATTTAGTTTTAAATGTTTTAAATTTTTGTGAAAAACAGAATAAATCATTAAATGAAACCTCATTACGACTGATAAAACGAAATAGATCATATAACAGAAAAAACTTACGTAATAACCCGTGTGGCGTATTCCGTACGCCAGATGAAACGTTCCAGAAAAAAAATAGGGAAAAAGAATAGATCAAAATACGACCTTCAACTTTAAACAAAGTGTTTCACTGAATGAACTGTGGAAGGCGGGTAAATAAGGCACAGGTGCTTGTCACGTGATTATTCTGAAATTCTCTACTCTCTTTTAACCGAGTGGCGTACTCAGAACGCTGTCCGTGAACTATCATTTCTTCCAGGAGAGGGTGGGTGGGGAGGAGTGGTAAAATTGGCAAAATTAAAATCATAGCGAAAATTACCAAATATTATGACTTCAAATAGTTACATCAGTCCCCATATCAAAATTTGAACCTTTTGTGGCCTTTTAGAATCATGTCCATGTTAAGCACATAACATTTTCAGACAGTCCCAAAAAAATTCAAGTGCCTTATTACCAAAATTATAAACTCATTAACAGAGAAATTGTATATTTGCAGAGAGAGAGAAGAAAAATGTGCAGTTTGTGTCTTCAGTAAGTGTACAATGTGTTGGTGGATAAACTCTTAATTTTTGCAATCCCTTGAGTTTCCATGAATATTAAAATTTCAAAGACTGAATAAATAAATTAATGGACAAACCACTTACCTCAGGGCTAGCCAAACCGTGGCGCAATAGACGATTTCTAGTGGTGCTTAGTCAAATTTGATAAAGAGAAGAAAAGTTAGATAAATTGTAAAACATTCCGAAACTGGAAAAAGCTTCAACTTTTACTAGATAAATATTGCATGATATTTTTGTGAAACAATTATATCAATTTGATTGATTGTTTATTTACGTCGCACAAAGAAGCAACACGAAGGCTATTGGGGATGAACCTCGTAATTCTTAACCCCGGTCAAGTAACGAGGACGATACTCGAGCTGTTACCTCTCTCTCTAAACTTCCACACCACATAAACGGGAAGACTTGGGACCTCGATCCCTAATGTGCATCAGCCCCATTGCACGGCGGAATTTTAGTGGCATCAGAGCTCGAAACAACGACTTGACGAAAACTACGATGACAGTAAGTACACGACTATGACCACTGCTTTACAGCGGCCATTTCATTATACTGGCGCAAATTAATTGATTGAACTGTGTAGTTAAGTTATTCCTTTTCCTTCCCCTAAACCAGGGGTATTCAACCGTTTACACTTTGGGCTTACCATTTTCTTGAAGGAACTTCTTGATCAAAGAGCAGAAAAAATAAGATATCAAAACATTATCCTACTCAAATGTACAAAATTATTATTGCATCTTCATTATTACAATAGTTCGATAATGATTGGAAAGGTAGCTGTTTTAGGTGTTTTTTGGATTTCTAAAACATATTTTATGAACAATAAACAAAAGCAACAATATTTTAAATTATAACAAATTAATAAAAAGTTTTTTGTTTTACTGACTTGGCTGTGATTGTTTTTTATTGCAAAATATCTTAACGTCTGGAATAATTGTTGAAATCTGCAACCTAATGTCCTCTTCAGCATCCAATCTGTTTCTGTATTTTGTTTTTGTCGCAGTATACAAAGAGAAAGATTTTTCGTATACATAGGTTGAAACAAATGACATTAGATGTTTCACAGCACTTATGGCAATTTCAGGATATTTTTTTCTGATGTCATTCCAAAAATGCATTATGCCAACTTGACTAAATTTTACTTTTAACTGAGTGTCGGTCGATATATCAATTTGAGATATATCGACTGAGCCAAAGAACAGATTAATATGTGACCTAATGTGTCTTGATTAATTTATCTGAAGCACGTGACTTTTAAGAAATTTAAGATATTATTTTATCCATAAAATATATATTTATATTTATTTTTAAAAGCAAATCGCCTTTAAGAATTCTATCTTTTATAAAAATTAAAATGTTACTAAAATTTAGGCGCTTTAATTAAGCAAATAGTGATCACTTGCGGAACCCCTGTCAAAGTTCCAGGGAATCCTAGTATAAGGTTTGTTTATAATCAACTAGTTCATAAATAACAACAGATTAGTAAAAATAAACATTTAATTAGAATAAGCGTAATAGTTCTGTTTACATCTCGTATCGACTATATTCATACGTTGCCAACATTCGTTGTTTATAACATAAAGTAATAAGAATACGATTACAATTATTTCATCGATTCACTTTATGTGAACCTTACATTCGGCCCCGCTCAATATGAAATTTATATAGACAAAAATAAATTTTAAAATTGAAGCGTAAAAGAAACAAAACTTTTGATGACGGCTTAGTACCTCTCAGTCTCTTCGTCTGTACTGTTTTCCTCGATGGTTGGTGTATTTCGTTTAAAGTAAGGGCGAAGATGTTGTACGCGTGGACAACCTTTATAAATTTGTTCTGCTGTGTCGTAGACTTGATCTCGTAACATACGGCCCCGACTGGACGTACAATCACAAATGGTCCTTTAAAAATGGGAGAAAGTTTGTGATCTCCTTTTTTCGGCCAGTCGTATAACACGAGATCTGGTGCCGTGAAGGAATGGGATCTGCGATGGAGATCAAATCTTTGCTTGTTCTCACAATGTGTTTCATACACCTTATTTGCCGCTTCGGCCCTAGCCAAAGTTAAAAGGTCTAGTTGGTCTTCACGTGGCACGTCGTTTATGAAGCTTCCGAAGAATCTATCCACCCATTGCACCAAAGAGGTCCTTCTCGTTTTCCACTCTTTATGCAGTCTCTTCTTTACACATTTCCACTCAAGTTTTTGCAAACCAGGTCTCAACTTACTCTTTTCTTTGACGAGTCTTCTTTTCACTCCCGACCACAGAGTTCTGCGTTTCCCTCTCTTCCACCTCATTTTTCTGGCCACCCTTCGAAATTGTTTGCACTTCGGAATTTGAAAAGGGCTATTCTGTGTCACAATGGGCTGATTGAATTCGATGCATGGCTCGGGTTCGCTATTTTCCTCTGCAGCATCTGCGGTGCGTTTAATCGCATCCTCCATCTGGTCGATTGGGTGCGGATCAATCTTCGTAATGGAATTAATGGTGCGTGAAAAATCTACAACAACTCGTCTTGGAGTGCTTTCATGGAAGGGCTGATCCACAATGAAGGTAAGAGCTGCGTACGGTGAGTTGGAATGACGGCAAATTCCTTGTTTTAACCATTTTTGAATTTGCGTTTTTAGAAACTGGCTATCAGGCTCTGAAAGTCTATACGGTCTACATCTAATTGGCTTTTCATGTTGTAATTCGATTTTGAATTCCACATATGGACATAGTCCAATGTTATCATCATTAGCATAAAAAACGCCAGTAAATTTTCCAATTACTGCATCAAGTTGAGCTTGTTGAGTTGTAGAAAGTCCTGCGGATTTAGGGATGAGATTTGTTTCGGATGAAACTATATTGAATGTGGCTTCTGGCAAAGTAACATCATCTAGTAAGGGTTGATTAAGAGCGACGCAATTGATACTAGGTTTTGAAGCATGAATACATTCGTACAAATGAAATGAAGTTGGAGTAGAAATACATAATGAGCCGTTAGGGTCATAAGTGCATCTAGCTTGAACTTGTTGCTGCCAATCGAATCCTAAAATAAGTTTAAATGGAAGCCGGGTGCAGATTCCAATTTTAGGCATCATATGCTCCACATTTCCAACAATTATGTTTAAAGAAATCCAACATATTGGCTTTATTTCATGGTCAACAACTTGGAACTACCCATCATTCCACGGGTGAATGACAATATCACTTGCGACACAAGATTCTTGAATGACTGTGACATCTGCACATGGATCACTAAGGGCTTGAATTTCTGTATCATTATTAATAATAACAGGTATTAATGCACGCTTATTCGTTTGAGTTCTAATACAATTTATGGAAGGATTATTTGCGGTTGTAGATCTTCCAGATGTCGAGTTGC
>BMAW01042493.1:132784-151320 GCA_019974015.1 Nephila pilipes | reverse complement strand
TTTTTTTTTGTTCACTGTTCCAGACGAAAAAAAAAGAATTTAGCGAAAATTGCTTGGCGACGTTTTTTGTACAAAGCAAACACGAAACTAATTTATTTTCAGAATAATTATTATCCGTCAGAATATTCTTATTAAATTTTGTCAGAAGCAAAATAAGAGTCTATTGAATTTTTAAGAACTTCACTTACTACGCGAAAAGTTGTTGTTTTGGAGATATTCCAGGCAAAAAAAAAAAAAATCTTGGCGAGATTATGATCCTTGGCGAGGAAAGTCTGAAGATTCTATGTTAGGTTTAGAGGCTGCATACAATTTTAGGCTTAGCGACTGCGTACAATTTTTAAGGTTTTTTTTTTTTTTTTTTTTTTTTTTTTGATGATAAACTTCGCGAAAGTCCTTTAGATACCGACTACGCCATATAAGATTTGTTTATAATCAACTAGTTCATAAATAACAACAGATTAGTAAAAATAAACATTTAATTAGAATAAGCGTAATAGTTCTGTTTACATCTCGTATCGACTATATTCATACGTTGCCAACATTCGTTGTTTATAACATAAAGTAATAAGAATACGATTACAATTATTTCATCGATTCACTATATGTGAACCTTACACTAGGGTTCCGCGGAATCCAGGTTGAAAACGTCTGCCTGTAAGTAATCAGATTATATATATCCTTATATCTCTTATTTACCAATCCCTAATAATGAACGTAAGACAATATGAACAGTGTTCAAGTTATGTGGTGCATCTGAACTCGCCTGTCTAAAAATGGGTTCATGGTATGCAAAAGGTTGTCCCCCCCTGACTTAACTAAATATTTATATTGAGTCAGAAACAATGTAAATAATACTTCTTAAATAGGTACTGCCTTCTTGTCCTTTATTTTATTTTTGGATCAACTTTTTTCTTGAACAGGTACGAAAAATATATCACTGTTAATATAATATTTTGATTTTTCTCATTATTTTTGAAATGAGAACATAACAAACAAATTTTTTATAACTATATAAAAGGTTTACCCACATAAGTAAATATACATCCTATATTCCGAGTGAAGTTACTTAGAGAGTTTACACTGTGCTTCTCTCAAAATATGTAAAACAATTTTATTTGAATTTAATTTTAAGCAATTATCCGGCAGTAAAAAAACAATGCACCTCTGAGTGATAATATTTAATTGAACCTTTTTCCCTATATCAATGAATTTCAGTTTTAAAGAACTATTATGAGAGGTAAGAAAACAGAGAATTTAATCTTGTGTTGTGACAAATCTAAATACGTATAATCAATAAGTAACTGGACCAACAAATAAAAACATCAAAAATGATATATAAATCTGTGAGGTATTAAATTAGAATTTTCAATACAAGATTATTTAGCTGATATTGTCCAGTGGATGGTAAATACCTGTGTCTAAATTGTGTAGATTAAATTGTTTCATTTCAAAATTTTAATTTGTAATAAAGTGGTTACATATTTATGGGATGTTTTCTAATGTTCCACATCAAATATAAAGTCCTAGGTGTATCTGGAAATGTTTTGAAATCATTTAAATACGGTTAGTATCTATCAGTTTGTCCCCTCAGGGGGCTCATCTACCTGAGATGAGTACGGGCTTCACAACCCCGAGGTACCTCAGTGATCTTTGTTTTCCTCTTCTTCTCCCTCTCTTTTTTTTTCCCGTCATGTGTTTTGCTTTGGGGGGTTTTCCGCTTGATATCTTATAATATCAGGCGGAAAACAGTTTAAACTAACTTAGTGTTTTTTCTTATTAATGTTTGTATTAACTCTTATGTTGAAAAAAAGAATTAAAAATAAAAAAAAATGAATAAAAATATTTAAAATTAAAAAAAAAAAAAAATCTTTGTGGTGTCTCTACTAAAACACTAAAAGGCCGACGGCGTATCAATGCCGATTTCCTGCATGCCTAGCTCTGGCAATACGGGGCCCCAGTACCCTCATGCGGAGGTACCTAGTGGGAGACCGCATGGGCGTGATTGGAAAAGGCCCTGGTTAGGGAAGGGTGTGCGAGGAGAGGAGTTGCGTGCGCCGTCGGTGACAGTTTCGGAACGTCATCCTCAAAATGTTCCCAGAGGGAGAGCCTTGGTTGCGTGTGGCTGGATGGTGTGACTCTCTCCCATTGCGAGAAATCCTCCTTGGCTTCGGCCTTGGACCTGTGCCTCTGCCTGGGCACGTAATGGGGCAGGTCACATTGTCCGGCTGAAACGAATCTCTCCGGAGGTTACTCGTTTCCACGTTAGGAAAGGGTGGGGACATGGGTCTGGCGGGGACCCATCGAACTAGAAGTCTGTCCGTGTTTTCCCCCTTTTTTTTCTCAGGCAATATGGCGACAACTATAATGAATTCAGATTTGGCTCCCAAAGCTATTAAAAAAAATGTTAAAACAAAAAGTGAATCATGGGCTGACCGAGTTGAGCAGCATTCCGAAAATGAAAATATAGAGATAATAGACAAATTTACTGAAAGTGCTAATTTTAGATTCTTTATAATAAAAAGAGAGACTGAAACTTTCTCTACCATATCTCCTTTTTTAATTCAAAAGGGAATTCAAGGTATGGTAGGGACTGTTAAGGATATTAAGAAACTACGTTCTGGGGACCTATTAATCGAGGTCTCAAACTCAAAACAAGCACAGCTTGTAATGAGTATGAAGACCTTAGGACCATATCCTGTAGTGACTTCACCACATAGAAACCTGAATTACTCTCGTGGCGTGGTATCCTCAAGGGATTTGGAAAATGTGTCGGAGGAAGAGATTTTGGAGAATCTGCAGGACCAGCTGGTTTGTGGTGTCCGGAGGATTACGATTAGGAGAGATGGTAAGGTGCTTAACACCCAGCACCTCATCTTGACCTTTTCGACTCCTACCCTGCCACAAACAGTTCAGGCCGCATATCTCCGACTTTCCGTCCGACCATATATTCCAAACCCTCTGAGATGTTTTAATTGCCAACGATACGGCCATTCTAAAAACGCTTGTAGGGGACAATTGACATGCTCTCGATGTACAGCGACAGGGCACGATAGTGCTTCCTGTAACGCTATAGAGAAGTGTGTCAATTGTCAGGGAAACCACCCTGCATACTCTCGTTCTTGTCCAAAATGGGCAGAAGAAAAGGAAATCTCTACGGTGAAGACACTACAGAATTTATCATATCCCGAGGCTCGCCGCGTAGTAGCTTCCCGTACCCCTGTACAGGGAAAAAGCTACGCTACGGCAACCCAGAACACTAAAGTTTCTAAATCCACCCAATTTCCGGAACCTAAGACACCGCAATATATCACTAAGACTACAAAACCTACCACTAAGACACCGCAACCTATCACAAAGACTCCATTATCAAGAAAAAAATTAAATATAGTTAAACCCCCTTCCTCTGTTAAAGCTAATCAGACTAGGCCATTGGCCAGGTCAAAGGCTTTGCAGAGGCAAAAATTAAAATCTGCAGCGAAGAACAGTGTTCCTCGCAAAAAATCTAGGGTCATTGACGGGGATGCGGTGGTTTTACACCCATCGCCCGAAGATTATGACTCCATGGGGGTCCTGGAAACGGGACCTTCCACTTCGAGTGCGCCCAATTAATGGCTTTTGTTTCCTGGAACTGCCGTGGTTTACGACCCAGACTAGAGGATCTCAAATCCATACTATCTACGCACCAACCTGTCTGTGTTGCTCTTCAGGAAACTTTTCTGAAGAGTAATATGACAACCCGTGTGCGTGGATATCATTGTGTACGACGGGATGTTGATGTCGCATCACCTTCTTCTGGAGGTGTTTGCATTCTGGCATCCCAGAACTGTCCTCATAACGTCGTTACACTGACCACATCGTTGCAGGCTGTGGCTGTGCGAATTCATACTCGCACATTAATCACAGTCTGCTGCATTTACCTGCCACCTAACGATGTTGTGTCTCAAATGGATTTAGACCGACTAGTCGATCAGTTACCAGCTCCCTTCCTTCTGCTTGGTGATTTTAATGGACACAGCCCTCAGTGGGGGTATGATGGTACAAATTCTCGCGGTCGGCAGATGGAGCGATTGATCTCTGATCACAGTCTCTGTCTGCTGAACACCGACGAGAAAACGTATTTCCATGCTCCCACTAGGACATTTCATTCCCTTGATCTAGCCATTTGTTCACCGACACTGCTACCGTCGCTGAATTTAGAGGTTCTAAATGATCTCTATAATAGTGATCATTTCCCTCTCCTGATCTCCCAGGTTCATGGTAGTGGGGTGCGTTTACGTCCCCCCACTTACCGCTTCAACCGGGCAGATTGGGATTTATTCACACGGATAGCGGTTATTACCGGTACAATGGTTCAAGATCGAGATGTTAATGACTCTGTCCGACATGTCACTACCTCTATCGTGAACGCTGCTGATGCAGCGATACCGAAGAGTGGAACATCACAAAGGAAGATGAGTAAACCATGGTGGAATAAGGAATGTCAATCCTCCTACCGGGAACAAAGGAAATTGTGGGGTATCTTCAGACGGTATCCCACAACTGAAAATCTCATAGCCTTTAAAAGGGCAAGGGCAATTGCTCGCAGAGTAAGGCGACATAGTCAGAGGGAATCTTGGATCAGGTATGTCTCTTCCATCACATCGTCTACCACAAGTCAACAGTTATGGAGAAAGGTAAAAGCTGCAAACTCCCTGTATCGGGAATTTTCTATCCCGATACTGGAAACCGCAAATGCTGTGCATTCTTCACCTGTCGAAGTGGCCAATGTAATCGGCCACTCTTTTGCTAGTGTGTCAAGCTCCGATTCTTACAGCGCTACATTTTTAGCGACTAAGAATCGTTCTGAGCAGACACCTATCAACTTCAGGTGTCGGCAACCACTCCCTTACAACTGTGACTTTGACATGTGGGAATTGAGAAAGGCTCTGTCCTTGGCTAAAAATACCAGTCCAGGCTCTGATGGTATAACATACGATATGCTTCGCCACTTGAGCGAGGATTCACTTGTCAGTCTCCTTTACCTATTCAACCGAATATGGAGGGAGCATGTGTTTCCTAGCCAGTGGCAGGAAGCAATCGTTATTCCTATTCTGAAGCCTGGAAAGGATCCAAAGAACCCTCTCCACTATAGGCCTATCGCTCTGACGAGTTGCCTGTGTAAGACGCTAGAACGTATGGTCAATGCCCGTCTCGTATATCAATTGGAAAAGAATCAATGCATTCCTCCGTTTCAGAGTGGCTTCCGTAAAGGAAGATCCACAGTAGATAACATCCTTCTACTCGAAAGTCAGATTCGTTCTGCTTTCGTACGGAGGAATCATTTGGTTTCTATTTTCTTTGATATCGAAAAGGCATATGACCGTACGTGGCGCTATGGGATTCTGCACACTCTTTACGATTATGGTCTGAGAGGCAATTTACCTCTTTTTATTAAAATGTTTTTAAATTTCAGATCATTTAAAGTACGGGTTGGTAATATTTTATCTTCATCTTTTATTCAATTTGAAGGAGTTCCTCAGGGGAGTATTTTAAGCCCGACTCTTTTCATCTGTCACCTGTCACCAATTCTTTTAAAACTTCAGCCATCAGTTCATGGCTCATTATACGTTGACGATCTGCAGATTTCCTGCGAAGGATCGTCAATGCGTATCATTGAGCGACGACTTCAGACCGCAGTCAATAACCTGGTTACATGGTGTGACGCAAATGGGCATAGTATTTCTCCCAGTAAGAGTAGTTGCGTGCATTTTTGTAGGAAACGGGGTCTCCATCCCGATCCTGACATTCGTATCCGTAATACGTCTATTCCTGTCGTCCCTGACGTCCGCTTCCTCGGAGTAATTTTCGACCGCAAACTCACCTTCCTTCCGCACATTTTATATCTGCGGAGGAAGTGTGAGAAATCCCTTAACATCTTGAAGGTGTTATCCAACACCTCTTGGGGAGCGGATCGAACTTCATTACTCCGAGTGTATCAGTCGGTGATTCTGTCTCGGATCGACTACGGATGTGTCGTCTACGGATCTGCCTGCAAAACTACCTTGCGGAAGCTTGACCCAGTCCACCATAATGCTCTGAGAATCTGCTGTGGTGCGTTCCGAACGTCACCTGTGCAGAGTCTCTATGTCATTTGTAACCAGTTACCTTTGGCTTCGCGGCGCCTGAAACTGTCGCTCTATTATCATTTCAAAATGTCATCTCTCTCATCTCACCCATTACAGAATATCACTACCAGCCCGTCTTAAGGATATTGTACAATGTGCCTTCTTTCATCCGTCCTTTTTCTGAAAGGGTGAAAGACATCATCGAGGAACTCAGCCTACATGACTTGGGTATTCAACAAAGAAATTTTTTTAAATTTCCACCTTGGAATGTGCCAAGGTTTCTTTACCATAACCCCTTTGCTTTATTTAGCAAATCCAACACATGTCCCATTGTTCTCCAGAGAATCTTTGCCTTCCATCGCTGTCAGTATGAGGATTTTATTCCTATATACACGGATGGATCGAAAGGAACTGGATACGTCGGCTGTGGTGTCGTTTCAAACGACATCAGGCACAGTTACCGGCTCGACTCTTCCTGCAGTGTCTACACTGCCGAAGCAGTCGCCATCTACTGTGCCCTGAAATTAGTCGAGACATCCAGTTCTCGAAAGTTCGTTGTATATACTGACAGCAGAAGCGTCCTGGAAACATTGGTACATCTGGACGATAGAAGTCATCCTATCGTGGTTGAAATTGCTAATATTATTTGTCAGCTTTATAGCAGGGGTTATGACATAAAATTCTGCTGGATACCTAGTCATGTAGGTATTTTAGGAAATGAACAAGCGGACTCGGCTGCACGTTCGGCAACGAATCCTCTGCAGCTCGCAGTCCCATTTGAGGACATTCGACGTCACATTTTAATTCTCATTCATCAGACATGGCAGGAATCGTGGAGTCTTCATATAAATAATAAATTACACTCGGTGAAGCCGATCATTGGAGAATGGCCTGTATTTCCGGTGCGAAGAGCCGATGTCAGATTGACTCGCCTTCGCATTGGACATACTCGTTTTACACACAAACATCTTTTGTTTGGAGAAGATGCTCCCGAGTGTCCTTCCTGCCATGTCCCTTACTCAATTCATCACATTTTAATTGACTGTCCGGTGTTGGATCATCATCGCCGGATTTTTTTTCATTCATCTGTTTTAAAACTGTCTGACTTGGTGGGGGAAAAACCCCACCATAATTTATTTGCCTTTTTACGTCATATTGGCCTTTTACACCACATTTGATTTTTAACTTTTTATCTTTTGTGTGTTATTTGTGTTTGTGTTACGTTTTTAATTCTGTTACTTTTGAATAGTTTTTAACAAATGTTTGGCGCAGCATAGCCTAATTTGGCTCTTGCGCCATTAAAACTTACTATCACTCACTCACATCTATCAGTTTGTGTGGTTAAGGCAGCGAACTTGTGGAAGGCGGTTTCCGTCGAGAGGTAGATTCGAGCCTTGACGCCACTAAAGACCCTCCGTGTAGCTGGGGTTAATACACATTTAATCTGTAGTGGTTTAAAGTCCTTCCGTTGGCGTTGTGTGGGAGTTAGGAGAAGGGGTTCCAGCTCAAGTGTCGTCCTTATCACTTGACCAAGGTTCAAAATTACGGGGTACGTCGCCAATAGCCCTCGTGTTGCTTTTTGTGCGACGTTAATAAAAACTACACACACTACACTCCTCTTTCATTTAAAAATAAAGTGCTGTTTTATAAACGGGTTCTTCGCCCAGTTATAGCTTGTTTGAGAGCCGGCTGCCCCAACCCACATGAAAAAAGTTCAAATTATGCAAAATAAGATTCTCAAGACAATTCTTCGTGGTACATTAGGAACACAGTAATTCACCAATGATCTAAAAATTGAGACCATGGAAACATATCACCAAACTCTCGCGAAATTTATTCACCACTATATTAAATCACGAAAACGAAATTATTAGGGCCCAAACTCAGATCCACATTCAAAATTTAATTTTGCTTTCAAAACCACAAAATGGTCTCTTCCTATAAAACCCCCATAATGAAAATTCAAAAAAAAATTATTAAAACCTACAAAAATGTAAGGGGGAAAGTTTAAATGTAAAAAAATAATAAAAAAAATGTAAAAAAAAACAATAAAAAAACCTCGTTATCACACTGCTTTGTTACTGAAGTATCACTGCCTCTCTTTTGCAGATTTCACAGATAATGACCAAGATAATGACCAATTCTCCGTGGTACATTAGGAACACAGTAATTCACCAATGATCTAAAAATTGAGACCATGGAAACATATCACCAAACTCTCGCGAAATTTATTCACCACTATTTTAAATCACGAAAACGAAATTATTAGGGCCCAAACTCAGATCCACATTCAAAATTTAATTTTGCTTTCAAAACCACAAAATGGTCTCTTCCTATAAAACCCCCATAATGAAAATTAAAAAAAAAATTCATTAAAACCTACAAAAATGTAAGGAGAAAAGTTTAAATGTAAAATAATTTTTTTTACTGTCGCCTTGAGATGTCGATTTAGCTACATCTGGCTCTTGCGCCAGTGCGCTTTACATTTTCACTCACTCCTCTTGCGCCAATAAACTTCACGATCACTCACTCATTATCCCACTAGCTCAGATAGAGATGTCGCTTGAAGGTACAGATACTAAAAGTGAAGGAGCTGTAGGTTCAAATAATAGTTGTGAAAGAGTAACAGTTAAGGTCCCTAGTTTTTGGCCCCGTAATGTAAAACTATTTTTTATGCAGCTTGAAGCTAGTTTTAGGTTAGCTGGCATTACGGTGGAGCAAACCAAGTTTGACCACCTAGTTGCTTCATTGGACCCTGAAACTCTTTCACATGCTACAGATATAGTGTGTGAACCACCCCCATGTCCATATACGGCTCTTAAAGACCGTTTACTAAAGCAGTTTGAAGTATCGCAAAACCAGAAAGTTAAAACTCTAATTGAGGATTTGGAATTAGGTGATAGATCCCCGTCTTTATTGCTTAGACAAATGCAAGAATTGAATGAAAACCATGTAGACGAATCTTTTCTTAAAAACATCTGGATGAGGCGTTTACCACCGCAAGTTCAAGCCGTTCTAGCTGTTAGTTCAGAGAAACTAAACAAGTTAGCGGAAATGGCGGACAAAATTATTGAATTTTCACAGGGCAGTATAAACTCCGTTTCTGATGGTAATTCGAGTACTGATCACGTTAGTCGTCGGGATGAGCAATTGTTTAAGATGCAACAACAGTTAGATGAACTCTCGAGATTGGTTAGGTCGGGTTCGAGACATGCATCTCCAAAACCACCACGTAGACGAAGTACTTCAGTATCTAGAGCTAGTGCTAAGAAACGGGAAGGTTGGCTGTGCTGGTACCATTTTAAATTTCGGGAAAAGGCAAAACGTTGCATACCTCCATGTGCATTTGAGCAAAAAAACTCGAATCACTCACAGGAGAAGCGACGTCTTCTGTTTTAAGAGGTGAAAGTCGCAGGCTTTTTGTTAATGATGTAAACAATCGTACCGGTTTTCTTGTTGATACTGGTAGTGATGTTTCCTGTTATCCTAAAGCGTATGTAACTAAAAGTAATGGGAAAACTGATTTCTTTTTATACGCAGCTAATGGATCTAAAATCAAAACTTTTGGTTCTAAGTTACTAACACTTGATTTAGGTTTAAGACGTAATTTTCAATGGCCTTTCATTGTCGCTGAGGTTACTAAGCCTATTATCGGTGCGGACCTTTTGGAGCATTTTGGTTTGCTGGTTGATTTGAAAAAACGCTGTTTGGTTGATCCTTTAACTGATTTAAAAGCTAGAGGCAAAACTACTTTAAGTAATGTCCCAGTGGTAAAAACCATTGTCGAGAATTCCGAATACTTGGATCTTTTGCGTAAGTTTAAGGAGATTACTCAGTTGAACGTTTCCCCTACATCGGCGCCACTGATTAAAAGACCTTCTGAATAAATTGGCGCACGTTTATCTCCATTCCGTATCATCACGCTGCGATGATACTGGAGGGGGAGTGTGTAGCGACTTCCTTCTACAGCAGCGCCACTGGTTAAAAGGCCTTACTCAACCAGCCCGAGGAGATATCTTTTCGGCTTGGTTGGTAGGCCCGTCGACTTCGGATCCCTTGGACCAGGGTTCGAATCTGCGCTACCGTTTCGCGACCACAACAAGTGGTGACCCCGGACAAGAACACTAGATGGCAGCACGACTGCCTGTACCTAATGATTGCATATGCCCCGACGATCGCCGTTAGTGGTGACTCAGGGCTTGAGCACTAGGTGGCAGCACGGCCTAGGAGGCAGCACGGTGTTTGCATATGTTCCGATGCAAAAACGCTTGTCTCTGTGTGTCTTAAGACAAGCGCGTGCGACTCACTACTAGTGATATTCCGGTTTTGGCGCACGTTTCGGCGCCTTCTGAACAAAATAGCGCACGTTTCGGCGCCTTCTGACAAAAAGACCTTCTGAATAAATTGGCGCACGTTTATCTCCATTCCGTATCATCATCTTTTCGGCTTGGTTGGTAGGCCCGTCGACTTTGGATCCCTTGGAACAGGGTTTGAATCTGCGCTACCGTTTCGCGACCACAACAGGATGCCTTAATAACATGTCAGTTTCAACATTAGGTGTCCCTTCATAGCCAAATATGCTTAGTTTTAAAAACCATCTAAACAATCGACCCCTTAATTTTTTCTTACATTTTTTAGCCAAACAAGAGCAGCATGATCAGTATAAATTATGAAATTTTTTTTTCATGTAAATAATAAAATGTATCAAGGGCATCTACTATAGCCAAACATTCCAATTTTGTTATGCAATAATTTTGTTCGTATTTTCTTAGTCATGACTTCGAGGATCCCTAGTGATCTTTTTCTTTCCTATGGGGTTTACTGTCTGGTAAATACGGGTGACGCACCCAGGGTCACCCTAGCGATCCTTCTTTATTTTCGACCCTCCTTCTTGTCAAACAATTTTTGTCTGTCTTTTTTTTTTTTTTTTTTTCAATTTTTCTTATGCCCAGACCACACTTAAATCTTGTTTGGCGCAGCATAGCCACATCTGGCTCTTGCGCCAATAATCTTTACATTCACTCACTCACTCACTCAGATTTTCTGAAAGTCCTAGAGTGATATGACATTGGAAGTAGTTTACCAGAACTATCGGGTTGTTTTGAAACAGCTCCAATGGCTATTTTTGAAGCATCACAAAACACATGAAGAGGTAATTTAGGATCATATAATTGCAAAATAAATTTAGTTATTAATTTATTTTTTAACAATTCAAAAGCTTTTTGACATTGATCTGTCCATACCCATTGCTGATCTTTTTTAAGAAGATTATTTAAAGGTTCTCTAATTTTAGCATAAGAATCAATAAATTTACTATAAATATTTACAGAACCAAGAAAACCTTGAAGTTGTTTTACATTTTTTGATGCTTTCAGTATTATGATTATCTGGAGAGATGCATCCTTCTCTGACCTCATAACCCAAAAGATCACTTTCATCTTTTACAAAAGCAAATTTTAAAAATTTTAATTTAATATTTTCTGCTTGACACATTTAAAAAAATTTTTTTTACATGATCATATGTGCATCTAAGAAGTTTGAAAAAAAACCACTGTGTCATCAAAATAGTGACATGAAAATTTTGAAAATTTGTGTTTTTTTTTTTTAGAATATTGCGAATTGTGCGATTAAATATTGCTGGTGCATTTTTAAAGCCAAAAGATAAAACTTGGAATTCAAATAAGCCTTCATTGGTCACAAAAGCAAGTTTATGTTTGTCTGTCTTTCTCATGAAAGGTATGTGCCAGTAACCAGATGCAAGGTACAGGGTTGAGAAAATTTTAGCATGGGTTAATTTATCCAATAAAGTATCTATTCATAGGAAAAGTTCAGCGTCAGTCTTACACAGCGCATTCATTTTGCGATAATCAATGCACAACCTTTTTTTTTTCCCCCTATTTTCATCTCTTTTATAAGCTAAAGTTACAGGGGAGGAATAGTTACGATTCTTTAATTAATCCTGCATTCAATAAATTTTTTATTTGCTTATTAATTTCCTCTTCATTAGTGGCTGATGTTCTGTAAGCTCTTTGAGAAACTGGTAAGTCAGTGGTTATTACTATTGAATATTCAGATAATTTTTTTAAAAAAAAAAAAAAAAGAAAGTGATATGTAGCATTTTAAAAGATGTTGAGAAGTAATATTTTAAAGTGTTTTTGGTAATTTTAATATTTTGATATGTAAGAGAAATAATATTTTGAACTGTATGATTACTAAGATTTTTTTGAAGCCTTAAATTAGAATTATAACTTAAATAGAGAAAGATGTTCTTAAAAATGCATCATAGGAATTAAAGATAATTCATAGTAAAATATACGAATAAGAGTGATGGTTATGTAAAAGGATTTGTGTATGATTATTGATATTTGATATTTTTAGCTGTATACGGTAATTATTAATATTTGATATTTTAAGTATTTGAGGAATTTAAAACTATTGATATTTTTGTGTATGATAATTAATGGTTTTAAAGTGTATAAATTATAATTGATTTTTAGTGTAACTATTTTTTTAAGTAAGATTTTTTAATGAGGAATTTAGCAATGTCATTCTATAATGTTATCGTCAAGCTAATATTTGATGTATATGATATATGAAGTATTTTGTGTTAATTGTAAACTTGTATAATTGGGACAATTATAGGTCAGGATTGCCCGAATGTTATCTCCCGTGCTTAAAGCCCGCTGTAGAGGGTGTTTTTTGTAAATGGGCGAGTATAGGATGTAATACGATCCCCTCAGAGCAGGGCAGAGCAGATTCAGACTTATCTTCGAACGGAGCGGACATAAGCGAGTTGATATTGGAGAAAGTTGTGAATCGCGGAGTGATTGAGTGCTAACTGTAAACTGCACTGATCACCGAGGTAACGTGTGGGCTGCGGTAGCCTAATGGTCAAGGTCGTGGACTAACGGCCGGCGGTTTTCGTTCAGTCGCGGGTTCGATCCTTGGCCGCCAAAGACCCGCCGTGTAGCCGGGGCTGATGCACGTTAAATCTGTTCGGGGCCCAAAGTCCTCCCGTTGGCGTGGTGTGGATGTTAGGAGAGGGGGGTGCCAGCTCAGGTGTCGTCCTCGTCACTTGACCGTGGTTCAAAATTACGAGGTTCGTCGCCAATAGCCCTCGTGTTGCTTCTAGTGCGACGTTAATAAAAACTAAAACTAAAAAAAAACTAAAACTCCAAGGTAACGTAACAGGAACTGTATTGAACGAAATGAAGTTATTTGTTATTAAAAAGTGTCTCTGATTTCATATGAATTTTAAGGGAAAGTAAATAGTTAAGTAAACTGCAGTAAGTTAAGTGAAAGTATTTAACTAAGTAAGCTACCTTAAAGAAGAAACAAAGTGACATGATTTATGAGACCTAAAGTAATAATAAATTATATTGTGAAGAGTTAAAAGGAATAGTTTAACAAAAAGGTGAAAAATAAGGAGAACCTTAAGTAAAGATTAAAGTTGAAATTTAGTAAAGTTTAAATTAAAGTAGTTAGTTAAGTTTTTTGTGCGTGTGATATGAAAAGAAGAAAATTTATAATAGGCCTGATGATAATCTCAGGTCACTGTTGTTGTTAGGATCATCAAATCTAAAGCCAGAAATGTCGGCTATTTTGGCACCCAGAAAAAAATTTCACCATTCCCACTAAAACAGGTGTTCATGAGTAGTGGATCAATGTGTTATTAAATAATAGTTGAATAAAATTATATTAAATAAGTAATTAAAAACAAATTCTATGTTTTGATTCTTTTTTTCTTTGGACCTGGAGTGTGTAGTTGGTTCCCAAACTTCTGTTTGATAGTTAATACGGAGCTCCGGCTGAAAAGTTTGGAGACCCCTGATCTAGAGGAATCTGCAAGAATGATCTACAGATATCTGCAATCACACCAATTTTGCTTATTCTAAAACGATTTAAAACTGCAGGAATTAATTCTGTAAGATTCGGTCCTTCATTGATATAGTCGTTTAATGAAAAAATGAACCCTTAACATGTGGTGAGGTGGGCAATATATTTAGATAAAGGCTCCCGTCTACCCTCCATTTTGATTTCGTGTACGTAATGTTAATCCTGATTTCGACTTTAATTCTCACATCTTTACTATTTGATCTATTTGAATGCAATAAAGTGCATCTGAAAGAGCAAAAAATAACGAATGCTTCTGTGGAATTACATTTTCCCTCCGATTCTTAGAAATATTTTTTAAAGACCGGAAAAACTCAAACGAATCATTAAAATAAGAATAAAAGTATTTTTAAAAATTGGAGGAGGAAAGTGGTTTTACAGAAGTATTCATTATCTTTGCTCTTTCAGATGCATTTTATTGCATTCAAATAGATCAAACAGTAAAGATGTGAGAATTAAAGTCAAAATTCCATAGGATTAACATTACGTCCTCGAAATCAAAATGGCGGGTAGACGGGAGCCTTAATGATAAGGAACCTTTAACATGTGCAAAGACATCAAATACAGACCTAATTTTCGTTGTAGAATTTTGTTTGATTACTGCGCCATGAAGTTCGTAGTAAATCCACGCCTCTGGAGTACAATTCTCACTAGATTGAACTCTCTCATTTTCCCATTCGTTAAACACTTGTTCATATTCTTTCAGATTATCAATAGATGTAAGATTCTTTATGCTTAAGTATTTTTAGACGCTTCTATGCCAAATATTAGTTATATTAGTTATCTGGAATGATAGGATATCTATCTAGCCAAGAAATACGTGCTTTATATCAACCATATTTCTCTCTACTTATGTATTATTTCTTCAAACTGTTTGAGTACTAGCTTTTGAGCTTCCCTCTTAGACTGTTTTTCACTTGGACCATTTGTACCCAAATAATCCAAGCTCCATAAATTCAGCAATTTCGACTTCGCTTACGAGTAAAGAAGGAACTAAAAGTGTTCTATCTAACTTAGTTTCATTAAAAACCTTTCCCATCACGGTACATCCCAAAATAGATTGCACTGCAATAAATCCACAAGAAAGATGTTCAATTTTACATGTAAGTATTTTCCCTGCAACATCGGCACCCAATTATATGTGTATCTCATTGACATTTTCTTTGTGTAAACAGCTTTTAGATTTCAATCTTAAATCACTTTAAAGTTTTTTCTTTCCTTTTAATTCTTTGAAACAATTAACATTAATAATTTTAGGTACAAACGCACTAATTTTCCTTTGATCCATAACTTCAATTTTTATATTGTCTTTTCTATCTAAACAGCTCATTTGTATATTGTAACGATTATGGCATTCTATTCTTTTCGGCGTCTTCAAAAAGTCCGTCAGTTTCGGTCTCTTTACCTATACTTTTTAATCCCATTTTTTAGCTACAAATTTTGAAATATAACTCTTAGTCGATCCACTATCTATAATTAGGCGCACAAAATGATTCGATCCATTATTGAAGATGCGAACAATAAGGGATTGTTAGTAAATTTCATTGAAGGTATTAGGGGGACCGGAAAGTAATGTCATTTTTCCACATTAAATCCAAACAGATAAATTTTTACCAAGTTTTAATTTTTTTAAATCAATGATATAATCACCCTCATTATCAGCAACCTTTTGCCAATGGAGGTAATTGCCTCACCCACCACTCTCTCTCTCTCTCCCTTGAAATCCAATTAATTGATATCGATCCGGCATTAAAAATTTGCACACTAGATGACAAGAGGCTTTTGATAACGAGAGTGATTGCGTCATTTATAAAAAAATTAAAATTTGGTAAAAATTTATCTGTTTGAATTTAATGTATAAAAACGACATTACTTTCCGGTCCCCCTTTTAGATTGATTCGCAAGAACAGAAAATCCGTTGACCTAGGTTCATCAATTTTCGAACTATTTTCAACATCTTTTTGCTTACATTTGACAAAACACATCAAAAGAGAATGTTTTACCAAACAATAACAACATATTATATTAGACTTACAAAATCTAGAGATACGTTTTTCAATTCCGAAATATTTAAAAACAAGCTCTCTTTCGAGATTCACATCTGGCGCCCTAACGCTGAGGGCTCTGTTCTTCTCACAAAACGGGTATCTCTTTGCTATATTGTATCTTTTGTCAATGATTGCCACTCGACAATGATTTACAATACAGTTTACTTCAATTCCTTGGTAAAGATTACGCTAGAGGCAATTAACCCATATTGCTATTCCTCTATTGCAGGCAGTTTGTCGTCTATTCTTATCTCATGCTAACACTTAATGTCCATTATCGTAAATCTCATGTCTATCAACGACAACAAGTGCCTATCTGCTGTCTCCAGCCAGTTCTATCTTACACGTCTTCGAAGGCCGTCCGTATTCGCTTAATTCAATTTTTTTTTTTTTGCTATAGTTTTGGTTTTGGGAAACTCTTTCTTCCTCTGCGCTTTTGTTCGTTATCTTTTGGTGGGCATGCACCACGTTGATAAATTTCTAATCCTGTTTTGAATTTCTATTCTTCGGAAAATATGTCTGATTTTTGCCACACCTGCACTCGAAAACGTGTTTATGACCTCTATCTTTCACTGTAATAAAGCGAACCATCACAGATCAGTCTGAACTGCAAATTTCAGGGCTGCCATCTGTTGCTCTTTGGGGGAGGTGGTATAAATTTTATACCACTTAATTTGAAGTAAGCTGTTTTGAAAAATTAGCAGTATTTACATAAATTTTCAAACATGTAGATTGGGTAGCTGATGAATTTAAAATTTTCAATTCCTTTCAGAAACATTTCTGCAAGAGATAAAATAACCACTTGTTGAGAACTTATATTAGATTCAAAGCAATAACTTTCATAATTATTCCGCTTGGTTCTGCCATTTAATTTAAGAAAAAAAAAATTATAAGCTACCATTTGAAGATTGTGTGGAAAAAAGCATATTTAACAGATATTTTTAAGGGGTTGAAGATGTGGTATAAAAAAATATACCACCGCCCCTGAAAGGGCAAACACTTCCAAATTCTAGAATCCTTTTGTGACAAATGGAAAGTTAAAATTAATGTAGACACAAATCTGCAACAGTTGTTTTCACCAAAAAAGAAGAGATTTTCCTCCCCAATTTCTTACGATACATTAATCCCGTGGTCTCAGTCCACAAAATATCTAGGAGTAATTCTCGACAGGCGCTTGACTTGCAACCCTTTCTGGACGAACGTACCAAATACGCACCATTCCCGATCGTCGTTCACGGCTGAACATGCCAAATACGCAACACTTGAGAATGAGCTCAGGGACCGAACGATGCATATTCGTATTCTACGGTGGAACGTTTTCTAAATACCTCTAGATGGCACCCTGTGTCCATTACTTTTGAACTGAATTGTAGTTTTAAGATCTTGACCTTCAGTTTGATCACAGTCTGTCTTAATTCGTATTTTGCTCACTAGCTGTTGTGGTGGAAGAAGGAAAGCGTAATATAAACAAACTGAACTCGGCTTTTTGAACTTTCATGTGATGTACATTCGTGTTTCTGTTTTTCACCGTATATTTCTTATTGGTTTTTGCTATATATTTTTTCTTTCTTCCTTTTTAGAGCTTTACTGTTTTAGAGTACTGTTTGATTTTGCGTTGCTTTTAGATGTATTTCTTTTACTTCCCTTTTTTTTATTTCGGAAAGCCTTGACTCCTGCTTATGACTGCGAAAAAGCGTTGCTTATCAGAAGAATATATTTGCATGGTCGACGAGCTAATTAATGATGAGATTGTGATTAATTTTTAAAAGGTTTGAAAGGAATATTTCTAGTGATTTTGATGCGGACATTTTGTCAGAGACGGACAAAACATTATCCGCACTTCGAGAATTATCGCATTCGGTTTTCACATTAAGTTTTGTTACTTCTTGTAAATAGTCTTTATTGTATATTTTTTTATTAATTTTAAAGTTTATATATGTTTTTGTCAATAAAACTTCGCAATAATTTCAATAGCGCTTCCAAAAACTATTTCTCAAAGTAAACACTTCTTTATATACATTTTTCAGTAAATTATAGGAAAAAGATTAGTAAAAATGCTAATTTTAAAATATATAACAGCTTAATTAATAACCTTAAATTTTACCAAAATTATAACATTAAGACGAAAACTTTTTTGTGTGTGATTTTTTTTTTCCTTCTAAAGTTAGGCTTAGCGATGCGAAAACCCCGGCCCATGTGACAGTTCCCTTTGATTCTCCTCCATCCCCGGGGTGCATCCAAGGAGTGTCGTTTTGAAAGGGTTAAGAGCAAAAGTTGCTGTTTTGGGTTTTTCTGAATTTTGCAAGAATGTCTGTGTCGTCTACATATATGTTCGAGCTGATGATGGAGTAATTTGGGATATCATTTACGAATAAATTAAAGAGGAAAGGTCTCAAAAGAGACTTCCCTGAGCTACGCCTGCATTAACTGGTCTAGGTTTTGATAAAATACCAAGAATTTTCACTTTAAAGAATCTATTATTACAATAAGA
>BMAW01042493.1:116552-132774 GCA_019974015.1 Nephila pilipes | reverse complement strand
TGAATAAGAGGAATAAGGTGAGGGGGAAAGTTTTAGGTGATAAGTTTGTAAGTAAGATCATCCAACCAGACACGATCAAACACTTTTGAAATATCTAGGAAAACGGCACCTGTAGAGAGTCACTTTTGAAATCTAGAAATTATAGTTTCAGTGAGTTTAAGGAGAGGGTGAAAAGTAGAGTTGTTTTTTGGTGAATTCATATTGGTTTGGGTTAATAATGTTATTGTTTTCAGTGAATGAGTTCAATTTTGTTACAATTATAGATTCGATCATTTTGCCGAGAGTGAAAAGTAAAGAGATAGGCCTGTAACTGTCAGGTGAATGTGCATTTTTGTCAGATTTAAGAATCGGGAAAATAATAGCATTTTTCCAGGCCCGAGGAAAATGTTTCAGAGAGAATTTCATTAATAATAGTGGTGAGGACAAAAATTATTTTGAGAGGAAAATTCTTGATTATTTTATTAGTAACATTATCAATTCCATGAACTTTTTTTTTAAAGTTTTTTAATGAAGCTAATAATTTCCACGGACGTGGCAGGCTCAATTCGATTCGAATCCATATTTGAGGAGAGATATTGATTAACTGTGCTGGTTACTAATTCATCAAAATTTGATCTAAAGAGTGATTAAGTTGAAAATTTTGGGTCAAATGATCAGAGCGATGATGCCTGTTTCCTGTTCATTAGTAACAGCAGTGCCATGTTCAGTATTAAGGGTGGGGATATTATACCTCTTATTTTCGAAATATTTAGTGGCAGACTAAAGAGAGTTGTCTTGAATGCCGAAAGTGTTTGGTTTCAGGAACTTTGACTAAAATTGTGTATTTCTTTCTTAATTTTACTTTGAATTCCGTTAAGCTCTGTTTTAATAGAGGGGTCAAGAGAGCGTAGAAATTGTTTCCTTAAGTTATTTTTTAATTTGATGAGTCTTTTAATGTCGGCCGGAGTATGAATTTTGTTTGAATTTAGAATAGGTGTGGAAGAGGATTTATGCGCGGAAACGATTTCTTTCGTAAGATTTTTGATTTTCGTCTCGAGTTCATTCGGGTTATTAATCATGGAAAAAATGAATAAAATTAATAGATTCGTTTTTAGGTGTTGTTTAAATTTTGAACAGCAGGTGGAAGTAGCTCTGGTATTAATTTTATAAGGGATGTTACACGTGAATTCTATGAGAATCGTATTGTGATCTGAGATATAAGTTTCGGGATAGAGGTGATTTTAAATTGGTGATGAAACTCTCTGATGAGAGCAATGTCAATAGTTAAGGCTGAATTAAAGCCAAATCTGGTTGGAATTAGGAGGGGGGAACTATTTTAAGATCAAGTTTTTTTTTTGCGAAGTGCTTAAGTTGATTACCTGTTGTGTTATTATTATTGCAGTTCCGAACAGTGTGATGAGCGTTACAATCACCAAAAATGATACAATTACTGCAGGTTTGTATTAAAGTTTCGATGTCTATAGTGAATAAAAGATGATCTGAGGAAAGGGGAATATAAATTGAAATAATGGAGACTGGAGTTTGATTTGGTGGAGACGATTGTTGCTTCTACCCATTGGAGTTATGGGTTTGCAGGGATTGATATTTGAGTGAACTCTTGACGAGAATCATTGTTCCTCCAGAAGTAGCTTCTTGTGTAATCCTATCATTACGATAAGAGGTGTAATTGGGAATATAAGTATTTTTAGGTGGTCTCGTATGTGTTTTTTGGGTAAGAATTAAGCCCAGTTAGGGATTGTTTATGAATTCACGTACTTCAACAATATGGGAAAGAACGCCATTTGCGTTCCGTGAGCAGGATACAGAGGTCAAGTTGATTATAATTTAAATAAAAATTCAATAACGATTGCATTATCTTGGATCATAAGAGCCTCAACTAAGGCGTAGGATTTGTTGATACGTCCTTTCACTGCACGGATTTGGGATAGGTTGGTCATGAGTCCAGGGAGGAGATTAAAAATATCTCAAGGTTTTTAAGTTGATCTAATGCCAGAAAAAAGTTATTAACTTTATCAGGCTCTTTCTTATGAGTCCTGGGATGAAAAACTAGTTTTTTGGCCTTTGTATTGACTTGTGGTTCTGGGGTATCGAGATCCTTATCTTGTGGCTCCATCTGATGAGCAATGGAGGCGACTTTTGCTTAGGAGACATTTTCTCCGATTCTGCTGCTGATGTTTGATCTAGCATTTGTTTTAGAACCTTTAGGCGGCTTAGGAAATAGAGCACAGCTGCCGTAAAAAGCAGAATGAACCTTTTCTTCACAGTTTATGCAGGTAATGCGGTCTACTTTTCGAGGGATGGTGTAGTCTCTCGTGACGAGGTTCGCCACATTTAAGATATCAGGGAACCATATGACAATTCTGTAAACTATTTTTAAAGCAATTGCAGTTAAAACACTACGTTACTTCGTTACTCTTGTAGCTGTCCACTCTGATTGACATATAGCACAGTCTGTTTAGGTGGTTAATTTTACTATTATGATTATTTCGAGGTAAAGCGACTATGAAGGTGAGAAAAGGTCTTCGAGTACGTCGGTTAGTGAGATGGTTTACTCGAGTGAAGGCAGAACCTTATTATTCGAGTTCTTCCTCGATTTCAGAGATTGGAGTGTCTCTTGGAAGACCTTTCGAAACAATTTTAATTAGTCTTTCCTCACGATGCTGGATCACGTAGTGTTCATAAGTGCGTTGAGAAAAGGCATAGACAAGTTTCCTGTACTCAGCATCAATGTTGGTGTAAAGTTTTATATATTCGCGTACGAAGAGTTGGAATTTCATTCGTTAAGTCCTTTAATTGATTTTTGTAGTTTTTATCAATTTTAGCAAGATTGGAGGAGGTAGGAACTTTTCTTCCTTATCCTTGGGAGAGGTTTTATTTTTTACAGTTATATTTTTTATCAGATCCAGAATCTGAAGTTGATGCCCCGGAGACCTCATTAATTTTAAGATTTCAAATTTATTTGTTTTTTATACAAGGAGTGGGCTTTATGAGATTTAAGGACTGATGTTTAGAAGTTTTACTTTTGGGAGGAGTGATAAATCTGTCTGCGTCAATTTCCTTACGTTTATTACAGGGTTTAAATGGGAAATTATGAGATGTGTTGTGATATTGACAGCCAGCAGTCGAGCAAGGAAATAGGGAACCACACTCACCGGACACCCGTATTGAGAGCTCTTCCTTGGATTTGAAGGATTTACAGAGTCATGGTCGATGTCACTTCTAATGATGACAATCCGACTTGGATAGCCTTCTAGCAATTAAGCGAAGATTTTTATTTTAGCCTGCATGTCCAACAGCCTGAGACAGTGGTCTTGAGGGTCATCAGGAAGTAGATGCGATGATGCTCCACAGCTGATTATAATTTCTATTTCAGTGGAGGTGGTCATACTTCAATTTCAAAATCGAATGCGTGAAGAGAGAGAAAATGATGTTGAGGTTATAAAGCCCTCGCAAAAAAGCACTGAAAAGTGACACTTGAGTGTAATAAGAAGTGAGGTACTAATGAAAAGGTAAAATAGCGAAAACCCGTCTGTCTCTCATCGAGTCTCAATCAAGAATCCCTATATCAAACATGCAATAATTACTTTAACTTATATCCATCTTTTGGTATTGCAGTCTCTTGAGTTGAAATGGCATATCCGGTGGAATCGTAGGAATACGAGGAATGAGAACATCTTCACCTTTGAAAGGTCCTGTCAAAATTGTTGCTTCTACGACGTTGCTCGTTAATTCTTTTCACTGCAAGCCACGTATCGTTACAAAGTTTTAGCTAGTTGATATTTCGCAACATGATAATTGGCATACTTTCCAACATACATACCAACTTTTAATTGCAGTATGTGGGGTGGCATCCCTAGCAGATCGACTGAATTAAAAAATTCTATTGGATAATCAACCGATTCATCTGCTTCCATAACAGCGTCGACGGACAGCGTGACTGCCTCGCTTTGAATGTTAGATTGAATAACATTGTTATGCACGTAGGCGTCTTTGTTCTTGATCGTGAGAATAGCTCGTTCACTGAGCCAATCGTGTATCTTATAGTTGGTTTGAATATTGGAAAATACTTTTCAAAATATTCTTCTTTTGATGTCACAAAATTGCATAAGTTATGAATCAATGAAATTCGTCCTGAAATCAGATCAACCGATATTGCAACTGGTCGATTGTTTTGAAACTGGATACACTATCACTTCGGTCAAGTTACACGCCAGAAACTGCCATGTCGCTGCCTTTATTCACACACTTACAAAGTTTCGATCGATTTAACGGAATTACAATATTCCCCGTTTATAAGCGCTTTGTATGTTTTGCTAACAAAAGCTAGCATGGAACAACTCACCATCGATTACCTACTTAAATGTCTCCGTTTCTCATATATACAGTTAATATTTACAGCCATCTTCTGCAGATTTTCTGCATAAAGAATATCCATCATTCCCTGTAACTGCGTTGGATACTAATGCTCGAGGATATTGCTTAGGACATTTTCCGTCTATCATGGATGTGAATTTGGATTCAGTGTACCGCAAGATTCATGTATCATATTTTTCGACACAACTTCATGCAAATCCTTATAGATGTCGAATTAGTTTGAAGCAATTTTGTTATGAAGCAATATTAGTATAAGTGCGTTTGAAAATCTTTTTTGCCATTCCACTGAATACATCCAGCAGCGCACATACCCAAACATTTCATGTATTACCATGAAATCTATCAGCGATTTCAGCTTCTGTTTGAAACCACGTGCTGTGATGTCATGCCTATTCACCGGCGATTGCCCAGGAAGTATATCGTTCCAAGCTGGATTGCATATGAATGTAATGAATAGGTATGGATGCCCTTCAGTGACGAACATACGCAATACCACAAATTGAGCATACTCATACATATGACGTGGAGTATCTGTATATGAAGATGGCAAAATCATTAGTCTTCCAACGTTAGTTGTATTACCGCCATTTACAACTGCATCTTGCAAATGAACGAATTCTTCAGAGCGAAGTTAAGTCTGATTCAGATGGATGGATATCAAACTTTCCATTTCGCATACATATCTACGATGTATTTGGTGAAACAATTGACGGCATTTCAAAATGTGATAGTCTTCAATCTATCGAATCGTTAATCGGTATGAATAATAGTTTACAGCGCTTCATTTCTTATTCGTTTCTTCGCCACTGACTGGATTTATCATCTTAACGTTGAATATCCATTAGCACCATTCTCAAAAAATAATTGGATATTGCACGACATCATAGCATCAGCGAGTTTCTGCAACTTTTGTCAGTTGATCGTTCCTCCGATGAAGAACAATATGGCTAAGTTGGAATTGATCTCCAACTATAATAATTGTCACTTCGTCTACAGTTGGAGCACTGAACACTCGCACACGTTCTCCAGCAGGGGTTTTATCAGCATTAATAACAATTATGTATGTATCAGATGGCATCATGTCAATTGCTGTTTTGAACAAATGCACTAATTTTTTTTTCTTTTGTGAAGTTCTTGCAATTCGGAAACGATAAACTTTTTTTTATGCCAGTAAAAATTCCGCAGCGTGTGAATTTAATTCATAATTACCATCACCGATGAAATACATTTGTAGAACCACCCGGAAACGGAAGCAGAAGCCGGTTTTATGATAAATTTGTCCTTTCACTTTGAAAGTTGGCATGATTTGAGCTGTTACGATTTCTACGTCGAACGACGTCATTTGGAAGCATGATTTATATTTCTTGATGTTAGATAGAAAATGCTTTGATTCGGCGGTATATCCAGTAAATAAAATTTTTAATGGCTCAAACGGTTCTCTATATTTAGAGCAGTTTAATTTTTCTGGCGGCGCAATACATTCCTTTCTGGTCCTCCGTTAAATTTCAGAGCATTATAATAAGCACATTCTTCAGTAATAGTGCCCATGAGAACATGCCGGCTCAAACTATAATCATCAGCTGGGTTGTACCGGAATGCAAGGCGATTGTAATCGCGTAATCAAACACGACTCGGGGTCGTGTTTGACGCTGATCTGTTGTTTCTCGTTGACGGTTTTCAGCCACTCTCACCTATCGCGTTCATTCTGTTGAGAACGAAGGTACAAAAGGTACGAAGGTTGATCTGAAGGTACAAAACGCGATCGCCATGCATTTTGACGTTTCGCTGCTTCCTCGGCATGTATTTGAGCCATTCTTTGTCTGTTTCGCTCTTTCGCTGATGCTTGTTCTTCCTCAATTTCATTTGCAATTACTCGTCGAAATGCTTCCACTCCGCGAGTATGACAACCTAAGTTTGACTTTCTACGAGGCATTATTTAGTTGAACTAAAGCAGATCGATTGCATTGAAAAAGAAGAAAGTTAAAATAAAAAATAATTATATAAAAAGTAAAAATCACGAACTAAAAAATAAATCCCTCTAACGAACAACAACAATCATATAGTGGCGAGTGCCAGTCCGGTGGACTCTTTACTCAGTAACATATTGAAACATTGAATTTTCTTTTAATATTAAAACAAGCATATTTAAAATGAGCATAATGAACATATGAATTTAAAAATAATATAAATAAAAGAAAAGGGAGAGGAAAGAGGATAGGAAAGTGAATGAATTATTTACAATGAGGATGAGATCTTCTAATAGATTTTTAAAAAAAAATTATCTTATCGTAAGATAAGATTATAAAATTTTTATATCATTTAAAAATATCATACCCCCCCCCCAATGCCTTGGATAGACTATGCCTAATCTTCATCAAGAGAAGAGTATTATTTCATATGATTTTTTTTAAATTTTTATTATTATTATTGTAAAATTACAATAGTAATTTTTGATTATATGAAATCAGAAGAAGTTAGGGAAAAGTAAAAATGGTTCTTGTTTGGCTGGGAGTACAGCAATGGTCAGCAAACTAGTTCAAGAGAGGGGAGGTAGGGATGAGACAGGGTATTAAGCAGCTGATGATAAGCTGAATAAATGATGATGTAGGTCTTGGAATAAGATGGCTGGCAGAGAAAGAGTCTATTGAAGGAGTGACGAAGGAATAAATTAAAAGGGCCTGAGTTGGAATGCAAAGTGTTATGGGGGAATTAGATGGAAATAATTATTACAAGATTGGTAGGGTAGGGCATGGGTTCCATAATTTTGAGCAAAAATTAGCTTGGCCCTTATTAGTGGGTTAGGATGATTTGTTAGTTTATTATAGAATCTTCTAGAGAGATAGTTGATGTTTTTAATAATAGGAGGCATTTTGAGATCCTTGTGTATGACAGAATTTCTGACAGACCAAGGTGAGTTAGTAATCATGCGGAGGAGTTTATTTTGAAGGACCTGTATTTTTTTAACGTGGGTAGGTGCGGCATGGCCCCATGGGTGGGAAGCATAAAGTAAGAAAGGGCCGATTACTTGTTCATAGAGAACTTTGTTAGCAAGAGTTAGTACTGAGTTTCTGCCCATTAAAGGAATACAGTTAAGGAATTTGGCCCAGCATTTGTCAATTATTGTTTGGATATGAAATTTGAAGGGAAGTTTGGAGTCCAGAATAACTCCTAAGTATTTGACCTCAGAGTCCCAAGAGATTTGATCATTAAAAAATTTAAGTTTTTTCTCAGGAGGGGGGGGGACATTTTCCAAATATGAGAGCTTTAGTTTTATTAATGTTTGCAGCAATCCTCCAGAGTTTCATCCCTCTTCTATTTGTTTTAGATGATTCTGTAATTTATCTATTACGTTAATTTGATTTTTTTCCTTGGATGAGGATTGCTGCGTCATCGGCGAATAAACAGAGGCTGTTGTAGAGACTCTGAGGGAAATCATATGCGAACAAATTATAGCAAATTGGGAGAATTACAGACCCTTGAGGTTGATCGGCTTGTATATGGCATATCGTAGAAAGAGTATTATTAAGTTTAACTTGGAATGTTCTATTTTTAAGGTAGTTATTTAAGATGACTAATATGTAGGGAGGGGAATTTAATTTCATTAGTTTGAAGATCAATCCGTCGTACCAGAGGCGGTCGGAAGCTTTTTGTATGTCGAGGAAGATTCATCCAGAGACTTGTTTGGAATTAAATCCTTCAGTAATGTCACTCACAACCCGTAGTAGTTGATGGACAGTGCTATGGTTAGCACGGATGCTGAAATGTGAATCTAAAAGAATATTATTAGAGGAAACATGAGTGAGCATTCTGATTAACAGGATTCTTTCAAAGATTTTTGAAATAGAATTTAGTAGACTGATAAGTTGATAGTTGGATGGAATTGAATGTTTTTGGCCGGGTTTGGGGAAGAGAATAATAGTTGCATGTTTCCATTTTTGTGGAAAATGGGTAAACATGAGACATTTATTAAAAAAAATTGTGAGATAAGTAAGTGCGTTAAGGGGGGAAAGAATTTAAAGGCTTGATTGTGAATGCCATCCTCTCCGGGGGCTTTCTTTTTGTTTAAATTTTTAAATATGGTAGCTATTTAAGAGGGGGAGGTGAGAAGGGGGAGAAATTAAAATTGGTACGGGCTTCAAGATAATTTTGAACAATTGATTCTGTTTTTTTCAATATGATCACCATCATCATATGGAGTTGGATTTTCTTGGAACGAGGATTCAAGATTTTGGGCAAGTAGATCAGCTTCTTCTTTATTAAAAAATACCAGACGATTATTGCCTATTCGTGGGTGGGATATTGTAATATTTATTAGAAAGATTTTTGTTCATATTAAAAAGAGAGTTATCTTCGTTATTAAGCTGGCGGAGTAGGTTTTCCGATTTTTTGTTTTTAAAGGTATTGATTTCATCTTTAATTTGCTTTTTGAGGTTATTATTTATGGGTTTCAAAGGAAGGTATCTGGTGTTTTACCATTGTTTTCTGTACCTATTTTTCTCTTTAATTAGGTTTCTGATATGAGGGGGGAGTCTAAGATGGGGATTTTGTTGGATCTAGTATTACTCGCATGGTTAATTGCATTTTGGATAGTAGTAGTAAAGGATGTAATTGATTGGTCGAGATCAGAGATATTATTAATAATGGGGTTACCTTTTGTGATATTATTTAGAATTTCTTGACAGCGGAACCAATTAGTAGTGGTTAAGAGTGCGAAGGGGGATAGGGAGAATTTAATTTTTTAAAGAGATGTCCATTAGTATAGGGTTAGAGTCGCTAGGTAGTTCATTAACACTTTTGATATTGTAGAATGGAATGTTTTTGAGGATAACAAAATCTATTATAGAGTAGAGTAAGTATTGTTATTGTAAGGAAAGTGAGTGGGTGAGCCGGGAGCAGCTATTTGTAAGTTGTTAGTGTTGCACATCGCATGAATGCTTTTACCTGATCTGTTTGCCCTGCCTCTGTTCCACGTTGGATGTTTTGCATCCTATTTTTAATTAATATTGCAGTGCCTCCCCCCCCCCGATGGGTTGATCTGTCAGAACGATATATATTATAATTTGGAATTTTTCTGAGTGTTTGAGGTGAGTTTCCTGGAGTCCTAGGATGTCAGCGGTTGTAATCATCTATGAAATTTTGGCGTTCTCCTATTTTTGATTTAATGCCATTTGAATACCAGCTTGCAATCAGGAGGGTAGTTTATTTAGCATATTAAATTTTAGAACCAGATGGACATCATACTGCAAATGACTTGGAATGATTTTTCAATTTTTTAACATAAATAAAGTTTATTATCAGCGAATATTTGTCCTATTGATTTAAATTGTTGGAAAGTTTCCATTATTTTATCAAACTTGAAAGTTTTTGAAAAAATTTTTAAATTTCATTAACGAAGGGAAGACTTGAAGGTTGGCTGTCATTGGTGTGTGTGGAGTTTTGGTCGCTTTGCCTATTGTTTTTGGATTTTTTATGTCGTTCTTCCCAGTAGTTTGTGGTTGGTGGGGGAGAGGGTTTGAAATTCATAGGATTTTGGGGGCAACCAGAGTAATAAACAGTAGGATCTTCACCGCAGTTACAGCATTTGGGGGGGGGGGGGGGCGCTTTCAGTAGTTTTGGTGCAGCTATGAGTTGGATGATTATTGCCACATTTAAATTCCTCTGAGTGGGCAGTCCGAACATGAACCATTTTCAACAGAATCAATAAGCCTAAGTTGTGATTAGAGAAAAAAAATCTTTACAGGCTTCAGGAGTAATTATCGAGTCACCGAAAATGGCATTTACCTCCTCTGGTTTCAGCAGTCCAGCAACAGTCGATTTGAGATCCAGGTAGCTTGGCATAGTAATCCACTGAATTGATTCCACTATAGCGAATTTTTATGAATTAAAAAATAGTTCATAAGAACGCACAAGGTTTCAATGGAACGTAGCGCTCACTAACCCACCAAAGGTGGTTATAGCATATGAAAGTCCAAGAGAAGGAAAAAAAAAAAAAAAACAGTCCAAAATATAGCAGGGGAAGACACAAGAAGATGCAAGAAAAAGCTTACATGAAAGTCCTTCTGAGAATCGATGGGAACAGATTGTAGTTGGCTCCCAACACTTGTAAATTGCCACTAACGGAAAATTTCGATTCCAACGCAGATCAATCGACTCAGCTCAATTCCAACGCAATGAGAAACGAAACCTTTCGATTCGATCGAATAAATCACTCCGGAGACAATTTCACGACATATAAATTCAAATGAAAATCGTCACAGCTCAATTTTACCGTCAACTGCACTGGAAAATAAAGAAAACGGTAAAAAAAAAATAATAATAATAAAACTATACTCTCGAAATGAACGCTGTGGTAAATGACACAACTCAATACCAAACGCAGTGTCAAACGAAATAATTAAATCAAAATGAAAATAAATCGAAATCTCTGAAAATTCACTTAACAGTGCTATTTGAAACATTGAAATGGAATGGTAAAATTGGAAACATTCAAATGGACAGGTCTTGCTTCTAATGGCGAACAAGCTATCAGTTGAGACTGCATTTTTCTCTATAAATGCTGTTAAACTTGTAAGGAGGAAAACATGGGATACTTTGGTAAACAGAGCATCGATAAATAATTAAAAAAAAAAAAAAAAGCGCACGGAAAAAGGAAGTGCTGGAGATACCCGCACGGCGAGACGTAGTTTACGAAAGGGTCACCCTCTCGGGAACCTGCCAATGCTGCAATTTGATGCTTTTCCTACGGCCATCTTGCTGTTGGTATGGTGAATTTTAAGGTAGTTTAAAAGGAGATGAGCAATTTGGGGTTATAACTGTAAGATTTCTGGTTTCCGTTTGAATTGGTTGTCTTGCGCGATTCCTAATTGTTTGATTTTGAAGGTTGTTGACTGTATTGTAGAAATTTTTGAAAGTTTTCTGATTGTTTGAGGTATGGAGTCTATTTTCAGGGCATAGAGCAGAACTCTTTTTTGGATGAATATTGTGGAGCTTTAGAGATAATTCTTACAACTCTGTTTTGTTGGGGTTGCAGGAGAATGAAATAAGATTGAATATTTAGTGCGTGATTAACTGAATATTAAGATTGAACGTGTTGCTTTTACGTCCAACAGAGGGCGCTGTGTATTATTTAAAAGAGTTTTTATTTTTCACAGGTGTTACATCTTATTATGTGTATATGAAACGCACGTAATCGAAAGCAATGTTATGTTTCAAAACAAAATTAATTATTTATGGTATTAAGATTTGATTTTATATATATATATATATATATATATATATATATATATATAAGGAAGACAATTACTTTCTTTAATAATTTTTTTTATCACCATTCCATAAAAATAGACATGAACATTCAACTAATAAAATGTTTAATCTTAATGCTAAATATCTCAATCATTGATGTAATTTGTTTTTAAATAGAGCAGAAATATCTTTTTTTTTTCAGATATTTTTTAACACTGTTGCTTTGAATATATATAACTCACACTACTTTGACAATTGTACAACTTCAATGCATAGGAATGGATAGTTTTAATCAAAATAAAAATTACAGATATGTAAACAAGTTAAAATGTTGACAAAACAAAAAGTTTGAATACAGTGAAATAATAGTAAGAAGTATAGATATCACTTAAGACACATACAAAATTTTATTTTGTTCACTATTGCAACATGAAAATAAATGCACTGTAATATGAGGTATAGAATAAATTCTTGTTTTTCTTTCACAATAAAAAAAATATATTTAACTTTCTTTTTCTTCTGGAATGACATTCAATCCATGACGACGCCTTCTCTGCTCTGAAATTTTGGACAGTAATTTTAGAGTTACAAACTGTTATAAACATTTGTCGAACATAGAATGAATTATATATAAGTTATTAAAAAATAATAAAGCTTTTAATGTAAATTTTATTTGATGTACATATATTATGAAAATATTTTTAAAATCATATTAAATTCGCTTTTCAACTTTCTGTGTTTACACCCATACATAGCATTGTTCAGTATTCAATTAAATATCAGTAAGAAGACAGAGGCAAAAAGTAGATTTAAATTTAAAAAAATTTTAAGGTATTGATTATTTAGGGGGAAACCATTTTATTCAAATTACAAAGCATAAGTTATTTAACTTAATAATATTTCAATATAAATTTTTAGAACTTTAGAAAAATGAAAATTTACTGTTTCTTTCATGAATTTTTTAAAAGAAAAATAAAATAATCGACAATAAACTTCTTCACCTTTTCCAAAACAAATTATACTTCTATATAGCTGATTTTAAATCCCACTGAAGTGAGATTTAGAGCCAGTATTATACAGTTAACATCCAATTAAAAGAATACAATGAAATATGAAAAAATTAGTTCAAAACAAAAACAACACAACATTTTAATTACCCTAAAGTTTTTAAAGTGAAGAATTTTTTTTAAAGTGAAGAATAAAGTTTTTAAATGAAGAATTGATTATTTATAATTTCCTTATCAAAATACAATATTTTATGAAATAAAGTATAACTTCAAAATCTTGAATTTCTGACCATTTTTAGAATAACTATTCAGATAAGCAAACAGATAAATTAAAGTATATAATAAAATTATAGAAAATTCAGATATCTTTTAATATTAAAATTAGAAATGTTATCTGTGAAAAAGCTTTATTGTTAAATTAATAAACTCATAATTAGATGCTTAGAAATTAACTTGCATAGAAAACTCAAAAATTAAGTTTGTTTAGTTTCTAAAGGATTTTCCATTTATTTTAGTTGTTTTATAATCAGAACTAAAGATTCAAAATATTCAGTAGTATACTATTTCAGTATTATCACTTTTCTTCCTTGAGTAAAAAGCAAATTAATGCTTAAAAGTATCCAGATGACTACAGAAAACAATGTTTGAAAAAACCATAATCCTCAAATTCAATAGCATTGATTATACTCGCATTGTAATTTTCAACAAGCTTCATCATTGGTCTGAAAAAAGAACGGGAACAAAGGTTTGAAATGCAATGTGATGAATTTTAATGCTGTAAGAAACAAATGTCACTATGCTGCTCTATACAAGGTGCAATTGTGATCTAGATGTTTGGAAAATGGTAAAAAAAATTAAAATTTGACAAAATAGAGGGTTGAAAAAGAAATAAATTTCTAGGGGATTCTGAGTAAGAAGGTACGTCACCTGTATTTACTAGAAATGGTAAACCTCATGGGAAAGAAACCGATCATTGGGATACCTCAGGATCATGAATCCCACACCTACCTAAAGAAGGTAAGCCCCAGAAGGCACAAAAGTTTAAAAAAAAAAAGTTTGGTAAAATGGAATAATCTTGCTTGAATGCCAAAAGTTAGGAATAAACACGTTTCATTAATGTAATATGTTCACATTATACAATCTCAAACATCGGTGGCTCCTATAACACAAATTCTTTCCATATGTGAAATAATTATAAACCTCTTAAGCATTAAGAAAAGTGTTTGAATTAGCTAATGGTTAATGTATAAATAAATGAAGAGGCACATGAAGAGCTCCAAAAGCAGAAAACATCAAAAAATCTTTATGTAATGAATATAACTTTTTTTTTCCCTTCCTCTTTCCCCCATACAAATTTTTGCTAGTGGACAATGCATGAACAAATGTCATATTTGGGTATGTGTGACATCTATTTCATTATGTTACAGCATATGAGTAGATGCATTAATTTTATCAATTTTTTTAACTATATGATATTTTAAAAATTAACTCTGCATTTGCATACAAAATATTTTAAAACAGATTTAAATTAATACATAGATTTTATGAACAGTAATTTAAATTTCGAGTCTAACACCGATTTTGAAGTGAATTTAGACAATGAACACAACTTTTAAAGATTATGATTCCATTTTTTAATATAGTTATATATAATTGAAAAGCAAAAATAATTACTTTCACGTCTACGTCTACTTTTAGCTTGCCTCTGGAGTTTCTTATTTTCTTCACAGTAGTTCTTCGATTCATTAAGATGTGAATTTGATGCCAAGGAATTATCTCCAGAAGTAATGGAATTCTTAAAAGATGCAAGGCTGCTTCCAGATTGCTGTGAAATATTCTTATCAGCAGTAAATTTACAAATATTTGAAGATATATTTTTTCTCCTTCTAACTCGTTTATTTTTAAATGATGCAGGTGTGTGGGTACCAACTGTTGAATGCTCATCAATGCTATTTTCATATAGATAATCAATTGTTTCCTGCTGATTAAAATTTGTTCCATACTGATTATCATTACATGCTCTATATTGATAATCATTAATTCTCATATGCATAATTCCAGAGGTAATTTTAGTATGCTCCTGAAATTTATCATAAACTTCATTACCTTTCTGATTATTGTAAGGTTTATTAGAAATATCATGGTCATATATTCCATCATGATTCCCACTTTCATATATGTTATTTCTAAATTCAAATGCATGATTTCTATTAAAATTATTATGGAGATCTGATTTTCCAAAACTATTTTGATTTTTTCTAGGGAACATTTTTCTCTCATGGTTAAATTCCAAAGATAAATTTTCACTCGGGTACCTTACAAAATTCTTATTTAAGGATGAAGTAGGATCATTTGGATAATCACCCAATAAACCTTTATGTTTGGGTGGATCATTCCTAAATAAGTCGTTATGACAAGATGGAAGAAATGGTTGACAGGAATCAGGCATTCTACTCGTCAGAAGTCCATTTCTTTGATTCCCAACACAATTATATATGTATGAGTAACCTGACATTTCTTCTGACCTCAGGTTTTCATTATAATTATTTTTATAAATAGTATTATTGGTAGGCATGTAAATAGTTTCATGGCCATAATAATTAAATGCAGGACTCTGTTTATCCATATTATTGAAAGGCAGATTTGTTGTCAAAGGTGATGCATTCATTGAGATGACAGGATTGACAGTGAAATTAAAACATGGGTTCTCCCACGGTTTTTGAATCCAAGGATCAATATCAGCAGATAACTCAGTTTTCCTTTTCTGATATTTTGACAAATTAACATCAGTTTCCTTGTAACACTTTCTGTTCCTTTTTTTAATAAAATCTGTATCGGAGACTCTTTTTACTTCTGATATACTTTCTTTCAGAGTCTTAACTTTAGATAAATTAGGAATTGGTTTGGCAAATTCGGAATTCATTCGAACCAAAGAATCGATATCAGCATAACTCTTCTTCAAATATTCTGACCAAGTAGCCAAACTTTCCTTTCTATACTTATTCACATAATCTGCAGCGGCTTGTTTATCTAAATGGACCAATTTTTTCCTAGTTGCTTTCGGAGTCTTAACTTTAGGCAAATTTGGAAATACTTTATCAACATACCTATCAGCAGGCCATTCCATTCCTTCTATGCTTCTATCATAGGTGGCTAATTGGTATGTCATTTCACCTGGTTTTTTCCATTCATCAGGTACTTTAATAATCATTATATTACAAGGAATATTAGTGAAGGAAGAGGTAATAGGCTTCAAACATCCATCCTCCGGTAACTTCCTATGGTGCTCCATAGTAAACAGTAAAACTATAATAAAAATATATATTAATTTATCAATGATTAAGACAATTTTTTTAAAAAAAATTATATAATATATGAATGTTTATAGATTTTACAATGAAGAGTTGATTTAATATTTCATTTAAAAGTGCAACTCAAAGTTCATTATATGAACATACTTATTTAATTACAGACATGGTTTCTTTTAGGGCTAAAAAAGGACAGAGTACATATGATAAAATAGTGTATAACATGTTATAAAAAGGGGGTATTGAATAGTGAAAGAAGATACCAACACCTGGATTTACTTGTATAAA
>BMAW01042493.1:74419-114608 GCA_019974015.1 Nephila pilipes | reverse complement strand
GGAAAACAGGATTTGATGAATTATAATAACACAAACAAATCAAATTAAAATTCATAATTTGAATAAACTCATGTAAATCTCATGTATTCAGATTTTATATTATAAACAAAATATTTGGTCACAATTCATTTATAATACATACATATTTTCAAAATGAGGAAATTGATGTTTGATTTTATGCACAGAGACAACTCCAATTAGTACAAATTTCTTAACAAAGACTTAATTCAATGTTAATATTAGCAAAACATAAATGTTAGAAATTTAAATAAAAGAATGAAATAAATTTATAATTTGTTAAACTTAAAATCAAAGACTTTATTTTTAATAAAAATTCAAATTCTCACTATAAAGCTCTTTTAAATGAGCATTTTAAAATATTAGCATTAGTTTCAGTGTTTTATATATTATTTTGAAGTCAGTATGCATTGAATCTATAAATACTTGAAAGTGACATATTGTATTCCAAATTTTGCAGAAAAATTAGATAAAACATATAAATTTATTAATTCTTGTTTTGAAACACATGCCTGGTGTAATTTCTTCAAAGACTGAACATATGTTTGAAGACAAACTCTCTTTCCTTGTCAATACATAATTTCCTCTCTTTTCCACTTCATTATGGAGGCTACAAAACCTAATTCACATTAATCTGATGTTGAAATTATAGTAAAATGTTCAAAGCTTTCTTAAATGATATACATTCTTGTAATTAGAAGCCAAAGGTTTCAAGAGACGTTTTCTTACATTTAATCATAAATCCATGATCAGTGGAATGAGCTGCCAGCTCTTCTACACCCCTGTTAATAGTAAACTCAAATCCTTAAGTTTGATTGAATGGGTTTCTAATCCAGTCATTTAGTTCAGTTTTATAACTAACAGAAAATTCTAAATTTGTTTAATGTCAGCTATTAATGAAAGTGCTTCATTTATTTAAGTGTTGCTTACAAATGCAGAAACAATTCAAATTATCTTGAAGCTTTTCTTTTCAAATCTGTATTTTATCAGTGGATGAATATTATTTTCTTTCTACTTGTACTAGTATTCAAAATATACATTTTGCTGTTAGCTTAAATACTTCTATCTAACAATCTAAAATTTGCATTAGAAGAGGTTAAAAATGTATTGCTTCATCTCTTCAAAATGCCAGAAATTCTTCGTAGCTCATGTACAAGGGTGTAAGTACTTTTAAACTCCCCCTAACAATCACCATCCAGGACGTAAAGCAGCTGTTTGTGTAGTGAAATATTCGATACACAGCTTTGAATTAACCTTATCTAACAAATGTGCTTTAATGAAGCTTAACACCCAGAACTTGATCCAAAACTTTTGCTTTTGCCAAATTAGTAGAATAAACGTTCCTCAACTCAGCAGATTGATTGGATCAAGGCTGAGCATTTTAAAAACAATGTCCGATTTAGTTGATTTTCTGGAAAATGGTGATAATCATTAATTATTTTATTTGTAAACAGTATTCCAAACAACACATCTAACTCATCATTTTATGTCTACAAGACAAATTTTAATTACTAAAGACAATTTATAATATGAAGGAAGATCTGATAGATATTATACCAATAATGGTAACTTTTGGAAGGCACCACCTTTTGCAGGAAGTTGACAGGGATCAACTGCTGATGGGATATGAAATAAATTACCATATTAGCCCAAAATACCAAAGCAACACCAATTTTTAAGATAGAAAAATGAATTTAGTATCCTTTTCATTTCACATAAAGGAATTCAAGAAAATAATTTAGTAAGATACACATTTATTTGGAAATAATTAATAACACAGGTTACAACAATCGTGACAAAATTAAGTAACATAAAATAGGATTGTAATATTAGGAATGTAACAAGAAGGTTGCTACATTCCATTACTGAACATGAATTTGAATTGCAATATTTCAATGAAGGAAATGGTTAGTAAAAGGGCAAGGTTATGCTCAGGGCTAATATAGTATCTGCAGGAAATTTATACATCCTTCTTCACCTGCTCTGGTAGAGTAGATGGTGGAAGCTTTTATCACCTTAGTTAGATATATTCAATAGTGTTCAGAAAACAGAGTTTGAAATTTAGTTGGTTTTTATTAACATCGCACTAGAAAACACGAGCCTATTGTTGACAGTTTCATGGTACGAACCTCGGTCAAGTGATGAGGACGACACCCGGCTGTCACCCCACTCCAAACTTCCACACCAGCAGGAGGGACTTTGGGCCTAAACAGATTTAGCGTGCATCAGCCCTGGGTACCACGGCTGGGTCTTTTGTGGATGAGGCTCGAGACCTGCGTGAACAAACAGTTTGTACACAGAGGCAAGGTTCTGAAAATTAAATATCATAATATAACCCAAAAGTTAGCTAAAGGAAAAGTATAAGAATCAAACCAGTTTTATTTTCTCTATCACTTTTCAGACCATCCATGATATTTGAAAACTTCACTGCAAATGAAAATTGTATATCTTTGCTTTGAATTTAAGACATCATTTGCAATTTTAGAGGCTAATTTTCAATCTTTCAAATGCCACCTGAGATGGCACCCCTCTCCCAGTTCCACACCACGCAATGGAAACTTTTGGGGCCCTACAGATTTAACGTGCATCAGCCCGGCTGCGGTGGATCTTCAGCAGCCAAAGAAGGATCAAATCGCGACTGTAAAACCCAGGCTTTACTGTACACGAATCTGGAACCATGAAAATGATAGGCTACGACCACGTGCTGAAATTTGAAGGAGTTAAATTCTCTATTGTGGTGAAAGTGTGTGGTTAACTCTAGACATATCACTTTTGCATTAAATGACATTGATCTTGAGCCATGACACCTTCTATATTTATGCCAAATTAAGAATGTGGTATGATCTTGATAAACTAGAAATCTATCAATGTGTTAAAAGACATTTGTATAGCATTAGAAACTTCACTTGAGACCTATTTAAAATTTCAACAACTTCGTCATTTGAGACAAAATAATATGAAATTCAGAAAGATACTGTGGAAACTAGTTCTTGTAAGAACAAAATCTGAACTGTACTGGCTATTTAGAGGAAGAAATCTTTTCTTGAAATATTTTCTTGTAAACTATGGTGTTGTTCATCTGGTGAAAACAAGAACAGCCATCAGTGAAATTTTGTGTATAATACATATGAATTCTCTCTAACAATCAAAGCAGTTTCAAGATGGACTGTTTAAGCTGACATTGCATAGAAACAACCTGAGGCTATTGGCAACTTCAATTCCTTGTAATATTGAGCTTCAACCAGTAACATGAGATCATGACAGATTATAACATGCATCAGATCTGCTACACAACAGGTCATCATTGGCATCTGTAGATCCACAACTTGGAGAACAAATGCTGTGTGGGTTTGTAATCATGACCACACTAATTTCTGCGTTTGCCCACATGAAACTGTATTAACCTAAAGGCACTAACATGTTTATATGCTCTTATCACTAGGGATGAGTAAAATTAGTTTGCCTTTTAAATTTGTATATAATAGGCTGGTGAAAATATATTTATAAAGTAACTTTCCAACCTGTATGTCTCTATATACAAGAAGAGACATGACTTCTTCTGGTTTCCCTCCATGTAGACTTTTCACGTTTGGGTAAGTTATACCTTCCACAGAATCTTGCCTCAAACCTCCTTTTAGTTGACAAATGGTTGGCCTTGTAAAACTGAAGTTAGTATTAATATTCAAACAGAGCATTCAGTTCATTGTAATTTTAAAATGTCAATTGGTTCCTCAGAAGATTGAGCCTCAAGCAACTGGGCCTGGTCTATAATGAATAGATTTTTGACTTGTTTTGTTAATCTTATCTTAAATTTTATAATACCACTCATAAACCATTTATTCAGCACCCAAGTCAAGCATCAAAAGTATAATATGCTCTTGTTCATTTTGTATCTTGAAAGATTTGTAGTCTTTTCCTATTTTCTTTGGACATGCAATTATATGTATTTTACTTTTGCCATATCACTACCATTCAATTTCTTGTATCAGGAATAAATCCCCACTCGCAATCGGATAGTCTGTTTTATCATCAGGAATATGTCTGGATCTAGCTCACTGTTAATCAGATTCAATGTTATTACTACTTTCATTGTCATCGGATTTCAAAATCTATTATTGTTCTTCTGTTAAGTGCTTGCATCCGTTTGGCCCATTTCCTCAACTTGCATTGAAATAAGAACGAAACGCTTTTATAAGCCATTTCTCAGATTTAAAATAAGAGTCTATCACTGGGACATTAGAATTAAGCATTTTAAAGTCATTGGCATTACTGGCAACCGCATTAAAATTTAGAGTAGCAAGTTCTGTTTATGAGCAAAATGAACCATGGACAAAATCAAACTACTCTGTAATGATTAGCTAGAAGCACTTACAAAATCAACAAATTAGCCGATTGGAAGGAAAGAGGCAAGAACTAATAAAGGAAAACTACTGCGTAAATTAAAATTACACTAATTACAGGAGTTAAAGTAGCGAATTTGAAGCAGACTGGATAATGTACTTTAAGACTTAAATTTTGATAAATTATCTTGGTCAAAATTATTTGTATATGAATGAAAATATTATATTTAGTAATTATGTGGATGATATTGTAGTGACACAGATACTGTAAAATGATATAAATAAAGCTACATCCACAGTTCAAAACAAACTGGATTAGCAAACTAAGGTCTGGTAAAATGTGTATTAAGAGTAAATTTGAAATGAATGGTAATTCTATACTTATACATCAAACTTTTATAGAGAGTTAAAATTTAAAGGCTTCTAAACTAATAACCTTCCAATTAAACGATTTCCACAAAACCTAGAAGATTTTATGGAAAATGAAGTGATGAGTGAGATTTGCATACAGATCTCAAACTGGTTTGTTGATTTTCTTGGTAACAGACAAGGCTGATGCGATTTTCTGTAGATTTGTGTCCCACAATTCTCGAATATTGGAAAATTGCATAATTGATGTAATGATAACATCTTCAAAGGCTCAGGCTAGTATAATTAATCTTACAAATGTTGAGACTAGGAAATTTAACTTGTTGTATGGATGCTAGTTGGGGATGCAGCTGAACAAACTCTCCCACTAATGCATGATGGGGCCCCGGAGATGTAATTTTGGATTGGCATTCAAGCCAAACAAGGAATTGCACTTGTCCATTGAATCTGAATTCATTGCATTAAGGAAGCATTAATAAACCATTTGGTTTTGAGTTAAAATGTATTTAACCCACGCAAAAATTTAGCTACAGAAATAGAACATATACAGAAATGAAACACAATAAAAGAAGCTAACAAGAAAATACAATTCTTCTAAATATAAAATTTATACTACACAGATAGGATAGATTGTAATACATGACAATGTATTTATGCAAAATACATATCAATAAAAATAAAAGAAATTGAACACAAACAGATAAATTGAAACACAAATAAAATTAACAATAATAATATAAATTGAGTCCACATTCTGATAATTTAGCCTCAGTATTTAAATGAACTTATTTTCCTAGATATAATGCAAAATTTGACAGTTAAAATTTTCTTATATCAAGTAGTTCTTGCATTCAAATCCCTTTATAGTGGAAACGTATCTCATACAAGCAACCAATTCAAACAAATATTATTTGTTCCTTATCTCCATGAGCTTATAAGAGACTTTGCAATCCTTGGGAATTTAATTTTACTCAGAGGACCATATCATTTTATTAAACAGCTACTTCACAGATGATGATTGCAATGCTTGTAATTTCATTACACAATAACCAAATTCTATTATTTTTCAATTATACTGTTCTGAAAGATTCAATTCTCCTGCTCATCTGTTTCCCTTTTACTTTGTAAAATGGTTCAACAGCTACTAATTTGAACTTTTAATAATAAAAACTTACCAGAGAAATTAAAAGCATGTTCATTTATAGAAGAATGAAATAGATAAAGTGGAGGAAGAAACAAGGTGATACAGTAAAGATTACAATGTGGGTAGATTAAATTCCTGCATAACATTTATAGATATTGAAAATACATCCAACTGAATAAACAGCACATACTAAAACGTACATACTATTTTTCCATAAAATTACATAAGCAGTTCTTACTTTTATAATCCAGCACTGCTAATCAAGTCGCCGTATTCTGGCATCTTACACACTGCCTGACAAGTCATAGAAGGTATTTTGACTTTTAATTGTTTTTATTAATTTACATATTGTAGCAGAATGCATATATCAATACAAAACAATAAAATTTTCATAGTTTTAATTTTTCATGTTTGACATGAATTTCCATGTATAACTAAATTTTGAATTAACCATAGCCTTAATGTGTAATCAAATTGCATTGGTAGTGATTTTCAACACTATACTCACAAGCAATATCTATTTTGCATTAGTAAAATTACCTTATTTCTACCGATGCCTGCATTGAAAATTTTCCATTTAACTTAGATGTGAATAGGAAAGTCAAATAAAGTAAATTAATGAACTATTTTACCTTTAAAAGTAAATTTAAAGGGAAATAGTGTTTGTTATAATCAATTTAGATTTTATAAACATTTAAAAATATTAAAATAATAAAAATTAGTGCTTTCAAACAAGTTTAAAATTAAGTAGGGTTTAAAACTGTGAGGACTAAAACAAGATACTATGTATAAAGATTATTTTATAAATACAGTGATTTTGATAAGTTTTATTTAAGTGAAGGGAATAATTAAAACAAAATTTCTACTTAATAATTAACAATTTCCATATACTATCAATTGTGAACAATAGCAATTTAAGGTGTTAGGTTCATTTGAGTAACTGTACATTTAGACAATTTCAGCATTTACAAAGGCCAATAATGGTTATCAATTGTTTATGTACCTCAGTTTACTTTTCATTTATGTCACATTACAATATAAGCAACATAAACTGACACTGGAACTTAACAATTTAGAAACAGATGACTAGAATGGCATTTCACTTTACAAATTTCATTTATACTGGTTCAAATTATAAATATAGTATGGTTAAAAGCTGATGTTATTCTGAAGTAGGGTTATTGAAGTAGCATTAGATCAATTTCCCTGAAATCTGTGAAACCATACGGGGCTCCGCCACCAACTACAACCGCTCTCTAAAGGGTGAGAAAATTTTATGTAACCAACAAAACTAAGAAATATTTCAAATGTACATATTTTACATTGTTACACAAGTCTGCTGTCTTAAATAAAGTTAATGAAGAACTTAATGCAGTCTATAATATTTTCGCTGAAAATATCTATTCCCTGATTTATTTTGTTTTACTTTAGCTCCATAAAGGAATGAATATAACACATAGAAATCTGCATTAATATATGCAATTTTGTTTTACCACTACTTCATCTAAAACTGCAGAATAATAACAAACTTCAATTCTAAACTAAACACTAAAACTAATAAACTGATATTTGGTATGCTCCCTATCATAGATCCTTTAAAAACCAAAGGATATAAAGTGAATTATAAATCAGCAAAATAAAATCTCGAATGATTAATTTTCCATAGATCCATAACTCATTATACTTTAACTTAAGCCAAAAATTTTAAAATAATAAATGATCTCAAGCGATTTAAATATTTTGCCATATGAGGAATAAAGGAAAAGAAATTTAAATAAGAACGTATTAAGGATAATAGTCTCTAGTACTTATATCTGACTAAAAACCAAGCAATCAATGATCGCCATTTTAAATAAAGAAAACACAAAAATACCTAACCAGGCCTTTAAATTCTGTCTTAACTTAGTAGATTTGCAAAAACTAACGCTTCTCCACATCCATAACATGACACTCAGTAACTCTTAGCTCAAAATATTCAAACAGGCAGTCGTTCCTTCAGAAAAACACGGAAGTCGTCCTTTGATTGGTCTAGAAATAAAACACTCTTACTCAAACCGGTTGGAGTTTACAGGTCTTAGGAACAGATCAGGACGTGTAATGCTCATTTTAATAAAACAAACCGCTAGTAGTTGCTGATAAATATTTCTAGCCTCTATTTTGAATCATCAAGTTAACTCACGACATTTATTGGATATGATTGCATAACAACAAGAAAACCATATTTACAGATTTTAGAACAGAATCAGGACGTAATACTCACTTTTTGATTGGCAACATTCAAATGGTTGTATATTATTTCTATCTTTTTGTAGATGTCAGGTCTTGGCCTGGCTGTTATTGAACCCAGACTATATTACATTGTAAATTTCGTGCAACAGTTGTATTATACGTGGTTGCTAGTTTAATGAGGTTTTCTTTAAGCTATAGTATATTTTATTTGGAATCTTTACTTAGGGGTTGAAGGTTTTCAGGCAAGATTTAGCAAAGGCAATTAACATTCCAGTGGTGAAGATCAGTCCACGCAGTGACGTGAAGAGATTCTAAAGGCAGGTAATGGGTTTCCTCCGCTTCAAAGTTCTATACAGTGCCACCTTTTATATGCTTTATTTTGAAAAGTAGATTCTTTGTATCAGTTTCGAAAACTGCTACAAACAATTATGTCTTTTTATATTGATCATTATTTAAATATTGATGAAATTTAAAATCACAAATAAAAAGCTCAAATAAAGGATCATATATTTTGTAATTCATCCGTTTTCGAAGATACATTCTATCATATAAAAGTTTCAAATACAAGTACATCTTTTATATTTATTATATTTCTTAAAATATGTTCTTTAATACATTTTAAGTTCGTTTTTAAAAATTACACAACACTCTTGGCAGACTCAATTTAAAGCTGTTAAGGAAATTAAAAATTTAAAGAGATTGTATACTTTAGAGAGGAGGAGGGTACGTCATGCACATAGAAAGGGATATATTTACTACATTCCATTACATATAAATTACCACAATTTTATTAATTAGAGCAGTTTATAGTAAAATCAGCAGAAACATATTATTTAATCAAAATAGACAGCCATGGGAAGCTTATCAATTTGTGTTCCGACAATTGTGAGGTACCATAGTGTTATTTTCTCTCCATGGGTTTACTGTCTGCCGGTAAACATGGATGACGCGCCCGGGATGCGATAGCGATGATTCAACTCTCCTTCTTGACAACCAATTTTACTTTTCCATTTTCAAACATTTAAATCACCTTTTTGCACAGCATAGCCGTAATTTGGCTCTCGCGCTATAAAGGTCCCTCCAACTTTCACTTATCAGTTTGTGAGAATAGCGACAAGAAATATTTAATTTCTACAAGGAGTTTATTTTCTCTCTTCTCCTTTGTTTTAATTCAAGAAATTACATTTATAACTGTTCAAATATGATCCTTAATGGGAAAATTAAAAATGGTTTCATTTTATAATGCTGATTCAAAGAAATAGAAATTCAATGGAAGCCTACTTCATTTAATTTGGGATATTTTAGATGGAATAATACACACATTTCATTTCGTTCTTCTCTTTCAATACTCCATTTCTTTGAATAGATTACACATGTATTTATGGGAAGTTATACAAATAGTTTTGTATTTTCCTCATCCCTGGCATTTCTTAATAAGATGATGTAAAACTTTTATTATTTGGTTTCTATTTTAGTAAATTGGTTTAAAAATTCAACTGAATGTCAGGGTGACAAGATTGTATTTGATTAAACATTTGCAAAATGTCTTTAACTATTTTTAAAATAATTTTATTGCATTCTCTTTGTACGCTGAATTCAAGTTTGAATCAATGTCATTTGATTGTAAATATTTGTATATACTATTCCATAGTTTCATTGATTAGGATTGATTCCCAAAATTTAAAGCATTTTTCAAAATAATATACATAAAGTTCGTATTTACATTTTCTCAATTTTATTGTTGTAATCAGGGACATTTTAACCATTTTATAATTAGCATAGAGTATATTTAGAGATTTTTATTTTCAGTAATATATTACTGATGAATTTAACTAGAAAAACATTTACCTTTGTTGTAAAAGCGGTTTATCGATTGGTAATAAAACTTTGTGGCGGTCGCGGGGAGCGGCAGCGTGGAATTCAAACCCTGGACCAGGGGTCCGAGTTGACAGACCTGATCAAAGCCGAAGATATCTCATCGGGCTGGTTAATTAAGGCCAGCACAACCTCTAACGTTGTGAGTAGAGAGGTCATGCAACTTCAAGATAATAAATTACAGCTTTCAGACAGAGTATATGTTGATCATTTTATTAATAATTTTTAAAATAAATGTATACATAATAACCTATTTTCAAAATTTCGAATGAAGTTTTTCATTTTTAACACATCTATAAATACTTTCGCCCCTAGAGTCATTACAACTTTCAGATAAAACTGGAGAAAACGCCTCTCTCGCGTCTTCTTTGAAACATTGAATAAGTCACAGAAGTAAAGTAATTTATAGAAGTTCAGTTGTTTTAAATTAAATTCTAATAAAGATAAAATAAAATATTTCATTTAATGAACTAGCATTTGACTTCATAATTTCAAGTATAACTTATGTTTTCAATCAGATAGTAATAACATTTGAATTAAATTTGGAACTTGATGGCCCAACTTGTTTTCTATACTATCAAGTAAAACTTCAATAGTTTTTGGAAAATAGATTTGTTATATGAATACGGCGAATTTCTATGCGTTCAAAAACTTTGTATCCATATTCTCCACATTAAATCTCCAAGTACAAACTTTTAAAATTTTAATTTGTGCTGAATTTCATTTGAGCTCTTAGAGCAACTTTTTAATATCTCTTTAAAATTTATGTTGGATGATATAAGCAGATATAACAACTTTAACTTATTTTAATGTTTGTCGTGTTTCCTAATAAGTTATTTCAGACATTTCAAGAAAGAATTATAACTTTCTAAGGGTACACTAAGGAAAATCCATATATACCATATATATATATAGTAGTATTTTCAAACCATAAGTATTTAGATTATTTTATAGGGAAAATTCTAGTTAAATGGAGCTCAACATTTTCTATTATTTAAGAGCTACCGAAATAATTATCGCAGAAACATCGACAAATCTACTGGATAAATTATTCCTACAATGCAAAGCATTTCAAACATGCTTAAATTGTACTGATAAAATAAATGAAACAATTTTAAAAGAATTGTAAAAATATGTTTACGTCTGGCTAAGTTCCCTACTGAAGCCTGCCTCTAGAGGCGTTCATTGCTGTAAAGGGAAGGTGTGAGTATCACGATCCCTCAGACAGGACCTGACCCAGATCTCAGGAGAATGACGTAGAAACATGAGCAGTAGGAATGAAATAAAATTGTTGTTGTTTACCTGGCCAGTGTATTTTAAATGGAACCAATGAGACTGAAATCTGAGGTGATGATGATTAGTAATTGGTTTTTGAGCAGTAGTAGTTTTCTAACATTTAGAAGCGGGATTTAGAATGACCACGGTCTCAGACTGACATTTCTCACAGAGAGCTGCTAAAGGGATGTACTGTACCACTAACCTACCAGAGTGTAGAAGACACAAAAAGTGTTCACAGTTATATAGTGGAACCATGCAAAAAGTACGTTTAGCAGGACTCTAACTTCTGGAACTGTGAAAAATATATGCTAGTGATTTATTTTGAAGAGTGTGAAATATTGCTAAATATATCGTTCTTCTCAAAGGACATACAAGTGATTCGTTGACTTGCGCTTGAATTAAGGGCAAAGTGCAAAGCTACTGTGTGACAATAAGGGCGTCGCCCTTAGCAGAACTATGAAGAAGCTTTGCGAAGGGATGTCTCGAGAGGATGTGCAGGCTAGAAAAAGGAACTAAAGGTTAGAAGGGAAGTTGAAGAAAAAGTTAGACAGAGATAAGGGAATGCAATTTGAACTAGAAAATTAAGTTAGAAAATTAATTTGAAACAATGAAGAAAACAAAGAAAAGAAATTGAAATTATTACCACGAAAACAGTTCTGACCTCAAAGCAGGAAAAGGGACTTGAATCTGGGTGCCAAAGAAAGGGTTTGCACCAAAATTCAGAAGGAGAAAATTGTCCAGAGCTATGAGTTACAAGTTCCAGTGTGAGGTAAACAAGTGAAAATTGTTCTGAAGACTACTTCAGTCTCGAAAGCAAAGTTTGATTCTAGACAGAAGAGCCAAAGACAGAAATTATCTAGATTCAGGAACATAATGAAAAGTTAACATATATTAATACGAGACAGAAAATGCTCATTAACGGAAGAAGCGTGTATTAGCACCAGCAGTGATGCTACTGAATGATAAAGAAAAGTGCAAGAGAGTCTGTGGAAATACAGAAGGAAATAAAGAGACGGAAAAGGCAGCAGCGATGTCAAGAGCATTCCACACGTTTAGGACAAATTAACTAGAGCTCAGAGAGCCAATGAAAAATTTTAAAGGATGATCTGGGAAGAAAATATTCCCATTGATGAAAGGAAAACCAGAGTTCTTCAAAACGGGCCAAACCAAATCCGATACAGTTGGAAGAAGCTAAAATCTTGACAGATACAAATTAGGTGGATGAAGTTGGATTAGTTGTAGTTTCCCTCACAGAAAAAGATACAATTTAAAATGGAGAGGGAGCAGTACGTTCAACATAGGGAAGAAAAACAATAAAGACAGAACTTGTTTCCCCGTGGAAGGAGTCAAGAAACATGTTTTGGAGAATAACGTCGCATTTAGAAAAGTTCGGCTGAATAGGGACTCAACAAAATAAAGAAAAGAGATCGAACTCAGAGGAAGAGGTCCCCTCAAAGCGAAGGTCGCTCCGTTTATTAGGGGATATCTGGAACACTGAGAGTTGAGTCTCTGTCCCCTTTAGTAACAAAATTCAGGAGGGACACCTGCAAAGTTCACGCAGCGGAAGAAAAAGAGGAGAGCAGAGGGACAGGAAGTGGATAAGTTACGTTGACCAAGGGACAGGACATTTACAAGTGTGGAGTACGGATCAGATGCGTATAAACATGAGAGCAGACCCCTACTCCCCAAGCCGACAGTGGGGAGAAAACTCCTTGCTTCTTCAACCAGGGTTACCCGGCAGTGGACACTTGTGACAGAGACAAAATTTCAGGGGAATCAGGTCAGTGCAGTGTGTTTCCCCTCACTGGGCTCAATGGCCATTACGAATGGGTGAGAATTTTTGCTACTGAAGTTTTGCAGTGACAAAAAGGGGACTATGACCTATTTGCAGACTTTTAAAACAAAAGGAAAACAATTATTTGTGATAAAATTAATTAACAGTTATCTCTATCATGTAACATTAGGAGATATTTAAGGACTGAGTAGGAACTTTCTGTTTGATTATCTTCAACAAAAACTATTGGATTGAGATATTTATTTTTAAAATTATTTTATTAATTAAATTTTGTGAGGATAGTAATTTTAAAATATATCAACGATATTTTGATTTCATTATTTTGAAACAGAAAATGATCTATTTTGTGTAGTAATTTAAAGGATTAATGAATGGTATTCTTTTAATGGAATTAATTTTATGGATTAAAACGAGATCTTAAGTGTGCCAACAAATGTTTTGTTAAAATTCCCCACAATTTAGCATACTTCTTGAAGCGCGTCTTTAAAATCGCATAAAATTGGCTTAAATACAAATTCTCAAAATTGATCAGATCAGGATGGGCGTTTGTCGTTGGACCAAAAACACGTTAGCATGAAATGAAAACATAGGCCAAGCTCAGCAGAAAATGTGTCGAAATGTTAAAGAAACGGCGAAATTTTATCCAGTTGACAAAAACGTATTAAATGAAGCGTTTTGTGAAAACATTAAAATAAAATAAGAAGGTAGATCTTAATTTACTTAAAACGGCTTTAAGAAATATTTAACATTGTATAAAATAAATAAGTTTTTAATAATATACTTATATAACATAACTACAGAAATGTTATGAAAAAGAAAATACAGTTTAGTATGACCGAAGACAAAAACTTGCAAATCAGCATTTGTGGAAGACATGAAAATAATTTTAAAAACAGAAAAAGGCATAACCTTGGGAGGGATGTTTGTGATCGGGCGATTAAAATTATGACAATCTAACGTGGAAAGGAAATCTAAACGTATCATCATTCTGACTAACTTTCTTCAGCGGTAATTAATAAATTAAAGTAAAATAATTAAGTAATATACTAAATAAATTCGAAAATAATATAATTAAGTAGTATAACTAATAAATAATATAATAATAAAATATAATATATAGATAATATACAGAATTAGAATAAATCAAATATAAATAGTATATTATAATAAAAATAATAATTAATAACCAAAATAAAATTAATTCAGAATTAAATTAAATCAAATAAAATAGTATAATATTAATAACAAATAAATCAAAGATAAATGGTATAATATTATAATTGAAATTAAATTCAAATATATAGTATAATATAATATAAATAAAATTAAATATACATAATATAGCCTAGGCTAAAATTAAATATAAAATAAATAGAATTAAAATATATAGTATAATATAATATAAATAAAATTGAATAATCGTCAGAATAGAAACGAGATCCCCTTTCTGTTAGGTTACCACAAAAATACGATATCCTACAGACATGTTCATGCGAGCTGACCCTCCACTATCATATCAGGGAGAAGTTGTCAAAAATGAAACCTAACACCCAAATCAGATGCCTCTACAGTGTATTTCATTAATATTAATAAATTGCAAAAATCTTTCAATGGGTGCACCATTTGGACATATGGCAAAAGTTTTGTTGGTCAGCATAGGTCACATTTTGGTAGAACTATACGCAACGTACAAGTTTTAAAAGAAACTATACTTTTCTGTTTCAATGTCAACTTTCCTGTTTGAGGGATCATCAGTTTCGACACTTCATTTTTAATCAAATCATTTCATTTATTAATGATCACAGTGTTATTTAAATATTTTCAATGGAAAAGAAACATTTCGAATAGTGATTATTTATTGTAAAAATATAAATTTTAATAGAATGGAAACCGACTCAGAGCAATTTGTGGTGATATATGTCAATACGAGTGGATCAAAACATTTTTAACAGTATAATAAGAATACTCAAATTACAATTTAAACTTCAGTGTATCATGTATTTTTAATAATTACAATAAAGAAAAGGCAATTTTAAATATTTTGCAAAAGTCTTTTCCCTTCCTATTTTATTGAAGCGACAAATATGTTCCATTATTCTGGATTATTTATTTTCAGTTTAAATCAGCTTGATAACTGAGTGGTTATGGTCTCTGAACTCGTGGCATTTCGCTTTTCTGTCATATCGTGGGTTCTGAATCCTGGTGGCACACAAGGATCCATCTCATGTGAAGGGACTAGCCCATGTTAAATCTGTGAAGTTCAATTTTCGAAAGTAAGGTGCAGGCACAGCGTCTCGTCTCTTGAACAGCGGTTGCAAAAATCACAAGCTCCATCGCTAATAGACCTTGCGTTGGTTTGAAGTGTGATGTTAATAGTCAATAAAGGTATAAATCCCTTAAATTATTTTCTCAAAGATAAAATAAGCTTAGTTTGAAGTTTAATTCTCAAAATTGATTATTTATTAACACCATTACAAGTAACACATTGGAGAAACGGGCAATAACAACTCATTCAAGATAAAACTACTCATTTCATATTTTCTATAACTTGTTAGGAGAACTTTAAGTCTTAAGGGTGCTGCGCTATCAACCACTCTACGCTATAGTGCTACAGTACCTGGACTGGAACATAGATTCAAGCAGAGCATCGACCCTCACGTCGTTCAGATCAAATGCAGTTTCAGAATGCTAAAGTACGACGTGATTGTAGTTTCTCAAACACTCTACAATTCTGAGAAAACTACATTTCTGGTAGTAAGGTGTGAGTCATATCGTTCATCAATGAGACACGGGGAATTTCATTTATTCTTTCGCATAAAGAGGAGATGCACGTTTTTCTCTCTTTTCTAACAGTACTGATTTTCAAATTACTTGCAAGTACAGGAATTAAATTTTTAAGTATATGCATTTTGAAACATAGGTTCCTACTTTTATTTTATCAATAGTTGATAATATTTTATGATCGTTTTAGTGTGGAATGTAGTTTCAGATCCTTAATAAATGTTATCGTACTGCAAAAATTTTAACAACTCAACCAAGTATTTTTCGCTCTTTCGAATACATTTAACCATGCAATTAAAGCATCTCTGGATGTGATAGAAAATTTTCGCTCAGGATTAACATTACGCTCGGGATTTCTTGGTGTAGTGTAGATGGGTTTTATCTCAGTACTAACTGGAGCTAACCATTTTCAGCATGAGTGAAGTTTTAAAATAAAATGAACAGTTATTAAAATAAATGACCAGTAAAATTTGTAATAGCTCATGACCGGATTATAGCTTAGAATCCATTAAATTGGTACAAGGTGGTATATGAAAAATTGTGTATAATTTAGTAAATGATAAAACTAAGAGATTTTAAAATAACACATTTGGGTACAAGGTTGAAAAGAATTGTTTTGCTACTAAGAATAAATAAATACACTGTTCTAAAATCATAATGCATATCTCACGTAATATGCGCAACTATATGTAAGCATTTGCTTCTTTTTGTTCTGTTCAAGAAAATGAAAACTAGCTCATTACTTTGTAAATAAAAGGTGAATAAAGAGTGATATATAGGTATATTTTCGTAAAATTCTAGTGGTGATAGATCAAATTTCTTAAATATTTCTTTTAACTCTTTCGTGGATACAGAAAAACGACTAATTAAGTTATTACTTCTTGAAAACAAATTTTCCTGTTATGATTATTTCATTATTGTTATTAACACGTACAAAATATTATATTTAAAATTATCATCGTACGGATATACAAATGTAATGTATACTAATATAAATCAATTATTAGTTTTATCATATACAGTTAATTATTAGATTTCCTTGAAATATATTTTTAAATTGCAAATGTAAAATCATATCAAGAAAATATTGAGTAAACCATTTTAATGGAAATGATATGCAGAAAAATCTGGCAAAATGTTTTAGAGTTTCTTGTATTGCCTCGCGCATAATATTTGGAATCTCTTAAAAGTTATCAGAAAATATGTTTGTAACTATACGAAATATATATCGTTGTTATTATGCTTATCAAAACGGAACAAGAATTATAATAAAGGAAGAAGTAGATTCGAAAATCAAAGAGCATTATTACATAGAAGGTATTAATTAGAATTGTATTTATACAATTTTCGATAGTATTTTATACCAATTTATGATGAAATATTAGCCAGTAATAAAGCACAAATGCATTATAAGTTATAAAGTATAAAATAAAATTAATGTACATAATTTTTATTTTATACAGGAAAATGTGATTAAACATACACACGTAAATAAATTTTCACCTAAAATCTCTTATTTTACTGTGTTAGTGTAGCGAGAGTTCTCCATTTTCGATTTTACTTAAAACATTACATTATTGTATAGTGATTATTTATATAATTATAAAATCGTACTCCTAGCATTCCTGTTACCACGATTGTTTTCTACATTTATATTGCATTACTGATCTGTAATAATGGAACATGTTGTTTAATAAATATCCTTTGAGTTCAATAATAATGGGACAGTCGTTTTGCTTATAATAACGTAAGGCAAACGCTCCATAATTAGATGTAAATAAAATATTTCTCTAGTTACTATACATTGATAATTCTTTTGGAAGAACATCAAAATGAAGAGATCAGCGCTTACATATATATTAATAAGTCATGAAAATATTCTAAAGGTCATATTCAAATCTATGATTTTATAAAACAGTTTAAGAGTTTATTTCATATTGATTCAGAGGAGAGGGAAAACATATTTTTCAGTGCTCACGATTTTATCTGTAAAAACAAATGATTACGTATTATTTTAGCACAATGCGATGTAAATGTTGTATATTATCTTAAATCTCAAAAATACAATTCAAAATAAAAGATTACCTTTTCCTGTTTCAAAGAAATTAAATTTAAAAAGGAGTGCCGTTTACTACTAAATTAGATGTGAAACGAGCGCCAGGTTTGGCCTTCTATCAGTTGTATCATTTTTAAAAACAATTAGAGATTTAAATTTTTAGAAGTTATTTAGTCTATTGAAGTTAAATTTAAGCTGATGGAGGTGGTCCCAGCAGAGATTTTGCAACCAAGCTGCAACAGTCTTCAACTTCCTCCTCACACTCAGGAGGAATGCTATTTTAGTTCGTTTTAGAGATCGCTGTCAGTGAAGGTTTGAGTTATTTAAAATGTTCAAGGGTGTGCAATTCAAAATTTATCTTTAGGTGTTTTGAATAAGTAAATTTTTGATTATCAGGTTGCAGACCAGATAACCGCAATGCCAACCAGGTTCTTCGGAACTTGCAGAAGGTGTGGGTTATTGTGGGGGTTTTGCCCCGATATTTCAGGCTGGAACAGTATTGCTTGGGTTGTCTCACGTTAATAGCAATTCTCTCAATGAGTGGAGCCATTTTCTCCAGAGTTACATGCAATTTTGTGTTGATTTTTAATATTTGTTTGTAGCTTCCCTGGGACAACACCACTTGAATCACCACGTCCTGAGGCAAAGTGCTAACACTGGAGTGGTGTGGGAGTCATGCGTGTACAAATGGGGCGTATCCGCACAGATTCAGCCCAGATTGATTTTGTTTATTCCGACTCCTAAATGACTATAAATCCTGAATTTTAAATAATTATAAATTAATTTTAAGACGATTCTTTCGTTCAATCTTTAAAGGGCTACTATATTTATTAAAATAATTATAAACTCATGATTTAACACTTATGTTGTTTGGGCATATTCTTACTTAACTTTTGCTCCACATAGGCAAAATATAATAATTTTTAGCGATATATTAAGGTATTTTCCTGAGTTTGTGAAATTCTTACAGAATATAAAATACAATTTTCTGACTCAATGTCAGTCTTTTGCCTATTCTTTTGACAAATTAGGTTACAAATAAATAAAGAAAATTTATTTAATTTTTAAAAATTCAAATTCCAACTGGCTTTATGATAAAGAAAAATTTGTATTACAAAACTAGTAATATTCCAGGGGTTAAATGAATAATTTTCATGGTTCAGAAAACTTCAGCAAAAACAGTAACTTCAAAATAATACAAATTCATGAACAAACAATTTTCTTACTATCTTTAGAAACAAGACTTGTTGAATAGTTACTCAAATATCAATTTCTCAAGAAATATTTGATTTCTTTAATATTCAAATTCATATTTTCAGGGTCGAAACTACTTTCCCTCATACTCTAACCGATTAATACACATTTTGGCAATTTGAATCTATACAAAACTTCAGTCTCTATACTTCAATGATTCTCAGTTTATAATAATCACATTAATTACCTGTATCTATAAAGTCAAAACTGCATCCTGCTGGATAATCAAACCAAAATAGTCTTTACAAAGTTTTTATAAAATCACCCACCCTGATTACTAAACTTACCAATTCTTTTATTAAAAGAATTATGTTCAATTTCTTTAATAACTTGTTTGAAATTACTTACTGATAACGTGCTTTTCATGCCTTATTCATTACTTTTCAAAATTCATATATAATGCTTGAATTCGGTGTTTTCTAAATTCCATGTTTTCTTCTCAAATCATGCTTTACATATATGTATGTGTCCTATAGATAGGTTGAATTTAATGATCAAGAACAAACAGGCTATCCTGTACCACCTTAGATGAATGAAACTCTTGAGATACCCGCCACTATTAATACTTTGAATACTCTGTATAGTGGATCACAGTTCTGGATCAAAGCATGAATTAATTTTCCTTATTGCTCACTAAAGCATCATGTGGAGCAAATGTTATGGCAAGAACTGAATTAATTACAAATCTTCTTGTAATGAGATACTAAAATCTTCTTAGGATTACAATATTAGATTTTGTTTGAGTTTTTCATACATAATACTCAAAGAATGATGAAATTGCTTACAATGCTGTTCAATGCAAAATAAGTGTTTCCTGGGTTATAGTTTTTAGACCGTTTTATTCTTCACATTTGTTTAATACATTTTAAATGTACGTGCACTAAGAAGCTTAAATCATTGACAAACGGCCTAACATGATAACCATTCTAAATACAACAAAATCAATCCTTGCCTCAAAACTTGTGGAAATAAAGAGTTAAAATGTAGTAACCATCAAATGAATGGAATGCTGTGTATAACAGATTTTGGTACTTGAGTTATTTGCACTTCCAGTTTAAATAAACATAAACAATCATATGTTGAACAGTATGGTAGGATATTTTGCTGAATAGTTAATGTGTATACAAACATGCAAAAGTTCTTAGAATGCTATCTTCATTGTAGGAAGAGAGCAGTGAATAGGAACAAAGCGGAAGTGTGTAACTAGCACATCACAAGTTTCTCAATTTTTCTTCCTGGTGGCATCAAATTTATTGTTCTTCAATTACAATCACCTGTAGTGTGTCTCAGATGATTCCTTGTAAAGATAAACAGCTAGAAGTGACATTTCACGTTGGCAATAGCTATAGACTCATCACTTCTACAAATTTTCTGTAGCATCAACTGTGCGTTCACAATAAACCTGTTACTAGAATCTAGATTAATAGTGACATGCACTATCAGTTCCCTCTCTAACATTAAAACTTCATTTCGTGCTCATCTAAAGATAAGCCACAAGCCCCATCAAGGCTCAGCATTGAAAATACATGGTTCTTTTAGAGCAGGTTCAATAAATATTATTCACTTCATAATAAGAGACACTTTGCAAATCTGAAAATATCTCCACAGCTTCCAGCCCATTGTTCTCACATACTGGTGTCTGTTGGAGTAATATCTGAAAGGCGTTTTCCTAAACAAAATAAATAAATAAACTTAAAAGTAATTTAAAGTAAAAATTCAAACACATGACTATACATCTAATAAAAGGCTTTACAAAGCATACTCGATAATAAAAAGAATGCAAACTGAAATAGACATTTTAAAATAAAAACAAATTCTAAATTAACTTTATCAGTATCTAAGTATAAGCCTTATAGCAGTATCTAATAAATAAAATATTACTCAGTAATATCTTCTGATAGGCAGCTTATCAGACCGAACATTTTGTCCTTGCAAGGCAACAATACTAAACAGGATGATTTAAAGTTTGTAATATGCTTCAACAAATGTAGTGTGACTATTTAAACACAGTTAAGTGAAGATATTTTAAGAAGATGATTTGTAGAAAGAAATTGCATTCAGGAAGCTTCTCATTGATATCTACTCATTTTCCTCCATATTTACACTTGAAACTTATATAAGTTAAAATTTATCATGTTAAAGGTGTCAAAATTGTGATAAAGATTTAGCATCACATTTGAATACCACCATAGAAAAGTTTCTCATGAATTCTATACTATCTTAAAAACACATTACTTGTGCAATTTTAAACCAAATCTCCATTGATGCTGCTTGTCTTCAAGAATTAAAGAAGCTTTTCATACATTTTTATCTGTGCAAGGACCTTTAATTTTATCATCCTTAAAATGTAGGTCCAGTTCATTGGGTGTTTACCATTCACTTTTAATAATGTACCAGCGGCATTGCTAATTACATGGACAGCAATAGAAACAATGTAATGAAACAGAAATTTTTAAATAAATTTATAACAGTATTTAATGGGAAATAATTTTGCCTTTTATATTTTCTGAGTTTGCTAAATTTATTAAGATAGAATGAAGTAAAATAATTAAGACAACAATGATAGCTCAAAATAAAATTCTAAAATATTATTTTCGACATAAGTAAAACCTTAAACATTTCACTAAATATAATGCTAACCTGAAATGAGGTGTATACAATTAAAACCATTTGATGAATTATGATTTAAAATTAATTAACATTAAAAGAAATTTCTCGAGCTTTGCTGTAGCAAATTTACTGATTAGTTCATCAAAATTGTCGCATTAATCTTCCTCACACTTACAATGCACCAAACAGTATTTCCTGTGACATGGACAATCTAAGATAAAATCAGAAGAGACAAAATCACAAGAAAAGATATCCTATACTGATGGAGAATGAATTAGTATATGGATATTTTGTAAAGCATTTAAATTATAGAATATATTTCACATTCTAAAATTTGTGACTTCACCAAAATGATGCCCTCTGAATGTTGCACCTGGAGACAGGTGTCCTCTCTTAATACACACACCTAACTACATCACTGAATGGTACTAGTTGTTGGAATATCATTTTGATCCCATACAAATTAACAGTGGCAATGGTTTATGCCACACTAGAGCCAAATCTGGCAATAAATCCAAGCGTCAAACATTAGTAGAGTGAGGCACATCAATTATATTTATAAAGATAGTACATGCAAAGAAAAAGATGAACTGGGTACCTTGCAGTCATAGTTTCCATAATTACTTTAAACAGACAAACTCATGAAGGAGTTCAAACAATAAATTCAAGTTACCAGATTTCAAATTAAGGTATGATTCAGATCATTAATTTTCAATCTAGAAAAAGTTTGAAATTTCAGTTGAACTTTCCTTGATAAAACTTGATAATATAAACCACAGATTAAATAATCTTGAATGTTTATAATTATAAAACTTTTGGGTAGCTAGTACTTGAAAAGTGTATAAAATAAAATAAAAATTAAAACTGACATTATCCCAATTAATATATTTACTAGGCTTCAAGCATAAAGACTTATGGATTTGGTGAGAATTTTTAAAGCGATGGAGTGGCCCTTCTTCCCCTGCTATTTGGAGACTGCTGGAAAAATGTAGCTTTTTATGGCCTTTTTGCAATGAAGTCTGGGGCAAAAAGCTATTTCTTTCATTCGTCCTTCTCTCTTGTTGAGACTTTGTTCTGTAAGACACCATTTCATTATAGATCTTACCATTTTGGTCATTTTAACCTTTTAATTTCTTAAAGCTACTTTGTACTCGGTATTATAAATTAGCATACATTAATTATTTAAAGTAATTATTATTACTTAATTGTATTTTAAGCCTAACTTTTGGATTTCTTATAAATGTGATTATGTAGCTACTTTGTATTACTGATTCTTGATTACATTCTCTTATTTGATTTAATTATTATATGTATTGTGATTGAATTACTTGTTAACTAATTTGTTTTGAATTTAGATTATTAATTAAAATATATAGCATTACTGTTTTATATTTAAATTACTTGTGAAATATATAACATATTCTGATGAGTGTATTCAGAGCTTTAACTGATCTCATAACAGACTTCAACAAAAGCATATTTGGTTTTCTTTTCTATCTAAATATAAGCTTCTACAGGTAGATACAACAGAGATTCTACAAAATGAATATTTATTGTCAATATCACCGAGAAAACAATTCTAGCTCTTAAAATATAATTTTAAAGCATTTCATGAATAGTTTCATAACACTAAAATACATTTAGTATACCATTACTCTAACTACTAGGCAAACTAGAGAGTTCAGCAAAACCAAGAATAAACGAATTTACCAATAAGATAGCCAATGGTACTTATTGCCAGTACTAATTATATTATTACAAATAATTAAAGTTATTCCTCTCAATTTATATTTTAAGACACTGCAATTCTCAAAAAGATTTTGTAATGCCACAATTGAAAAATAAACAGGATACCTTACAAACACATTCCTATAATTGGGCGTTTTGCACAAATATTTACTTAAAAATTCAGCATCTTTAAGAGAAAGTTACATACTGTATCCCAAAGGAAAATACGATGCAAGAAAGTAAAGTCACCAACAAATACTCAAACTTCATACAGTCAATATTAAATGTAACAAAACCGCTTAATTTTAATTTACAACTGGAACAAAGATGGAGGAATCAAGAGTAAATAATTGTTAAAGTTTGTAAAATATAACAATGAAAAATTTACTAACATTTCAAATTGAGCATATGCATCCTTTTGTATGTTACTGGGTATGTTTTTAGTACTTTCAGTGCTTGCACTCCTGCGAAAGTCACCAATGGGTTGGTAACTTGAGTGAGCAAATAAAAATTGTTTGGTTGTCAGCCTGGGGTAATTGTGTCCATAGTAACAACAGAGCGTATTTTACAATACTGATTAGTAAAATAAATACACATAATACAAATATATATGAATCGGATTGTATCACGTAACAGCCGATAGCTTACCTTGAAACAAAATATCATTTCTTTAATTGGTGCATTTGTGAACATATGACATACAATACAAAATATTTCATTTAGCAGTTAAAACATTTTAGATGTTGCCCCAAACTTTACTCTTCATTTACCCAAATTTTATTTCAAATGATCTATACTTATTTTAATTTCATTACATATAAAATTATTTTGTCGATACGTAGAATGTTACATACTTTTCATCGGAAACGTTAATATATGGATCATATGAATAACATCATGTAAATGAACTTATAAGGTACATCTAGTGAATAATTCCATTTACATAGAATACATCACTATTTCATTCATTGCTCAAATCGTAACAGAATGACAATAAGTTTAACTTTTTCATATTTTTCTTGAATAAAATTCGGATTCCTTAAAAATTGAAAAATCAATTTAGTTTAGTTCTTTATTAACGTCCTTTTCGGCAGCAGCGAGGGGCTATTAGCGAGCGGTCGTAATTTGAACCTCGGTCAAGCGATGAGGAAGACACCTGTGATATCATCCCCTCTCCCAACTTCCACACCGATCGAAATTTTGGGCTGACAGATTCGTGCATCAGCCAGGTTACACGGTGGATAACCTGAAACCAATTCGTGCCGCAGATTAAACGAAACCGATTGCCACGGGTCAGAATACATGACTACTAGGCTACAGGCCACTGAAGAGTCAATGTTCAGGCTTCACTTTATTTTGTTATCTCGTTTTAAGTGGGCTCGTATTGATCACCATCTAACTATTAACTGATGCTGGCCTATGGCACTTCAGCTCAGAACAACCATTTAAAATAGCGTGATACTATACAATCTCGCTGAGTAAGATTAGTAATAAAATCAATATAGCTGATCGTCAAAATTTTCAGAAAAGTATTTAGAATTTGTTAAAGATAGTGAGGAAACACAACTTACGATACTTACACAACAAAATTCTCACCTCTGTGGCCTGCCCATCATCAATGATTACAACAGGTAGTTCTGATGTCCGACCGAGCAACTATTAGTATCCTGAAACTATCAGACGCTGTAACACAGCAGCTTGCGCGGAAACACCATGGAGGAGGCCAGCTTTTATTGGCGTTTCTTTTACAACCAATCGAGAGCCATCACCTACGAGCATTAAAGAAATTTCTTTTTAAGTATTTCAAAATGGCGTTCTTCAGGAACGACAGGAGTCCTATCTAATGTCATGAACAGTATCAAATCAGATTCATTTATGGGTCTTAAGTTGGATGGTTGCAAAATAAATTAATTAAAATTCCCATTCAATTTTAAACGTTAATTGTGTCACGCATGATAATTGATTTTTCACCTTTGAGATACAAATTACATAAAATCTGAATTATTTATAAATTTTCAATATATGTATACACTGAGATCTCATTATCATTCGAGGAAATGATTCAATTATAATTTTCAGAACTTTTTGTCTTAAAATAACAACGCAATAAAGTTCCTCAGGTTCTAACACCACATACACGATCACTAAAATTTATACAGAGATTTGGCAGCATTTTCTTTGAATGCCTTGACTGCATTAAGGTTGGTGCATATTTTAATCAAAATTAATACGTATAATAAACATTCATTAAATGCACTTTTATAAAATGGACGAAACCCAAAATATACAAAATAGATACATTTACAATTCTACTCATGCAGAAAATCAGAATGGAAAACAATTACTGTGTTGTAACGTCTGTAGCATATCACTTTCCTCACGGCCTTCTTCAATGTTGTTGGTCGAGCTATAACTGACACTCATCTTGGAGTTTGTCAGCGATCTATTTCTTCGAGGTTGCAGTTTGAGCCTTGCGCCCACTGAGATCAACCGTGTTGCCAGTTGATGCGCAGCTGTCGGGGCCCAAAGTCACCTCCCCGTTGGTGTGGTGTGAAATCTAGAGGGAAGGTGCCAGCTCAGGTGTCGTCCTCGTCGCGGTAGAGGGTTCGCCACGAGGTCCGTCGTCAATGAACTCGCTGTTGCTTCCAGTGCGACGTTAATAAAGCTAAACTAAAATACTATTTTGAAAGGCTAAATGCTTCAGGCAGGTTGTCAGCCCTGAGGAACAAGTTATCATTGTTTGCATGGCTGGGACAGTCGTTGTTGCTTTAATCAGTTAAGTTTACATTTTATGGGGTGATAAAGTCTAAAATGAGCACTGGTTTTTATATAATTCTGTTAAGATTTTAAACGATCTTTAATATGTGACAAATTTTCCCCAAAGGCAACTTATGGTTCATACAATGAATCCTATTTTTCCAGAACCTATAACTACAGATAATATGGTCATAATAGATATACAGTACTTACCTTCACTAAGGTGGCTTATAATACCTGTATGTAATTTTTGTGTGATATTTATTATAGTGCTTATTCTATTTCTTCCTTTCCCCTAATCACCATGTCATCAGATAAATTAAGAATTAAGTGAGAACTGGAATCAAGAGAAAGGAACTTAGCATTTTTATTTGCACTTGTTAATTTCAAACAAAATTAATTCATATTTCCTAAAATAACAAAATTATGTCTTCATATCATTTCTCTTTTGATTATGTGGTGTGAAACTAAGTAAAATGTATTTATCTAGAAAATTTTGAACTCGTAAAGCAGCTTTATTATTTAGACAGGCCTATTACCTGCAAAATGTTTTGAAAATTAGTAAATCTGTAAGTAGAAATCTAAAATTAAAACCAAATTCTTAGAAACTTAAAGATGAAGAATTAATTGCAATATTATGTGCACATTTCTTTCAACTTAATAGTTACTCATTTTGAAATAGGTGGCCATACTACCAACAACTATCTCATTTTTGAAAAATGAAATAACAGTTCAAGCTGATGTCTTGTTCTTTAAACATAAGACCTGCCGAAAAAGATTTTAACGTTCTAACCTGGAACATGAGAAATAATTTTGCGATGCACGCACATAAAATTCTTATTACATAATATCAATTAATCATTGTTATATCAATTATCATTAAAATCATTCATAGTTGAGAATTGGATTCAATGGCTATTATACTCATTAAACGCTTAATTTTCTTAATTTGTTAATTTAATATTTTAATTATTCTTAACTTGTAGTCTTAAATGAAAATGTGAAATATGTTTTATTGTACGGATCTGAAATGTCTTAGAGTAGCAATGGATGTACATAAGTGTTGCTATTTGTAAATAAAATTGGCTTAATGTAACTTAATATTTACAGCAAAAATGAAACATAAAAAGTTTGTATAATTTTGAACCTTTAAGAGGAGGGAAAAACCCGTAAAAGTAGTATTTTAAAATAAATTTTGGCTCAATTTCTGTTATATGTAGCAACATATTTACCTAAAAGATAACTATTTTAAACTGAAAAGGGAATTTTCCCATAGCAATAGAGTTCTTCTTGTAAAATACAAAAATTCACTGACGGTGTTGGATGGACTCCGCATTTCCTATTGATTAAGCTAGGCTTCTAATATATGCAATTCTTTCTCTTCTTTTCCCCTCTAAATTTAAAGGTCGGCTTATAATGCCTATTGAAACAAAGAAAATTTCGAAAATAGCTCGCGCGAGACTGCCAGTTAATCTCTACTTTCAGGGTCTACATTAGAATATAATAAAATTCTTTAAACTTCCGGAGGTAACACTTTGATCAGACTTCTTGATTATTTTTAATTTGACACATTTTATTTAGACATCTCGATGTATTTCTTAGTAATAATTAAAACTACGATATCCCCTCACAGATGATTACTTTACATTTGAGGAAAAATTAAGTTAATTATTAAATTTTAAAATATATTTTACATTCATTATTTCAAATAGAACATCATTTTCAAGTTTTATCTATTAAGACAGAATATATTCGATGTGTGTATAAAACATCTTACAGACACCTCAGAATGAGTATTTTTATATAAATTTACATATCAAAATAAATTAATTAATTGAGTAAATGCTGATAATTAGAAATTATTTTCCATAGTTCACAATGGAAAAATAATTTCCTAAATGAAATGATTTATATATATAAGATACAAGTTAATAAACTTATACAACTTCAGAATAGGGTTACAGTCGTTTTAAGTGCTGATAATAAAGAAATATAGAATTATTTTCCATAGTAGAGTATATTATTGGATGGTACAGGTGTAGTTCAAAGCCTATATCCTCAATTTCAGAAAATGGTTACTTTCCGTGCTTTCGAATGAATTCCAAAAACCAAACGTCATTTTAGCAATGTCGTATCACCCCCCCCCCCCCCCCCCCCCCCCCCCCCCCCCCCCCCCCCCCCCAAGCAGGATTTGATGAATTATAATAACACAAACTACAAAATCAAATTAAAATTCATAATTTGAATAAACTCATGTAAATCTCATGTATTCAGATTTTATATATTATAAACAAAATATTTAAATTAAATTCATTATAATACATATTTTTATATTTTCAAAATGAAGAGGAAATTGATGTTTGATTTTATGCACTTTTGAAGACAACTCAATTAAAGTACACAAATTTCCTTAATAAGACTTAATTCAATGTTAATATTAGCAAAACATAAATGTTAAAATTTAAATAAAGATAATAAATTTATAATTTTTGTTAAACTTAAAAAATCAAAGACTTTATTTTTTAATAAAAAATTCCAAAATTCTCACACTATAAAGCTCTTTTAAATGAGCATTTAAAATATTAGCATTAGTTTAATTCAGTGTTTCTCAAACTATTTGAAGTCAGTATGCATTGAATCCTATAAATAACAGTAGGCATATTGTATTCAAATTTTGCAGAAAAAATTAGATAAAAACATATCTTAAATTTATTAATTCTTGTTTTTTTGAGAAACACATGCCTGGTGTAATTTCTTCAAAGACTGAACATATATTTGAAAGGCAAACTCTCTTTCCTTGTCAATACATAGATAATTTCCTCTCTTTTTCACTTCATTATGGAGAGGCTACAAAACCTAATTCACATTAATCTGATGTTGAAAATTATAGTAAAATGTTCAAAGCTTTCTTAAATATTAATATACATTCTTCTTAATTAGAAACTTAAAAGGTTTCAAGAGACATTTTCTTGCATTTAATCATAAATCCATGATCAGTGGAATGAGCTGCCAGCTCTTCTGTTAATAGTAAACTCAAATCACTTAAGTTTCGGTGAATGGGTTTCTAATCCAGTCATTTCGTTCAGTTTTATAACTAACAGAAAATAAGAATTCTAAACTTGTTTAATGTCAACTATTAATGAAAGTGCTTCATTTATTTAAGTGTTGCTTACAAATGGAAACAATTCCAAATTATCTTAAGAAGCTTTTCTTTTTCAAATCTGTATTTTATCAGTGGATGTGAGAATATTATTTTCTTTCCCTCGCATGCTAGTATTCAAAATATCGAGCTGCTGTTATATATAGCTTAAATACTTCTATCTAGCAATCTAAAATTTGCATTGAAAGAGGTTAAAAAATGTATTTGCTTCATCTCTTCAAAAAATGCAAGAAATTCTTGTCGTAGCTCATGTACAAGGGCGTAAGAACTTTTCGAATCGCCCCCGGGGGGGGAGGGGGGGGGGGGGGGGGGGGGGGGGGGGGGGTGGGGGGGGGGGGGGGTTACGTCCTGGATGGTGATTGATGGGGCAGTTAAAAGTACTTACACCCTTGTACATTAGCCTTGACGAAGAATTTCTGTGCATTTTTTTGAAGAGATGAAGCAAATCAATCTTTTAACCTCTTTCAATGACCATTAGATTGCTAGATAGTTTAAACTATATATAAGCAACAGCAAAATGTATTTTGAATACTAGACATACGGAAGAAAATAATATTCATCACTATAAAATACAGTTGAAAAGAAAAGCTTCAAGATAATTTGAATTGTTTCTGCATTTGTAAGCAACACTTAAATAAATGAAGCACTTTCATTAATAGCTGACATTAAACAAATTTAGAATTTTCTGTTAGTTATAAAACTGAACTAAATGACTGGATTAGAAACCCATTCAATCAAACTTAAGGATTTGAGTTTACTATTAACAGGGGTGTAGAAGAGCTGGCAGCTCATTCCACTGATCATGGATTTATGATTAAATGTAAGAAAACGTCTCTTGAAACCTTTGGCTTCTAATTACAAGAATGTATATCATTTAAGAAAGCTTTGAACATTTTACTATAATTTCAACATCAGATTAATGTGAATTAGGTTTTGTAGCCTCCATAATGAAGTGGAAAAGAGAGGAAATTATGTATTGACAAGGAAAGAGAGTTTGTCTTCAAACATATGTTCAGTCTTTGAAGAAATTACACCAGGCATGTGTTTCAAAACAAGAATTAATAAATTTATATGTTTTATCTAATTTTTCTGCAAAATTTGGAATACAATATGTCACTTTCAAGTATTTATAGATTCAATGCATACTGACTTCAAAATAATATATAAAACACTGAAACTAATGCTAATATTTTAAAATGCTCATTTAAAAGAGCTTTATAGTGAGAATTTGAATTTTTATTAAAAATAAAGTCTTTGATTTTAAGTTTAACAAATTATAAATTTATTTCATTCTTTTATTTAAATTTCTAACATTTATGTTTTGCTAATATTAACATTGAATTAAGTCTTTGTTAAGAAATTTGTACTAATTGGAGTTGTCTCTGTGCATAAAATCAAACATCAATTTCCTCATTTTGAAAATATGTATGTATTATAAATGAATTGTGACCAAATATTTTGTTTATAATATAAAATCTGAATACATGAGATTTACATGAGTTTATTCAAATTATGAATTTTAATTTGATTTGTTTGTGTTATTATAATTCATCAAATCCTGTTTTCCAGTTCATTCTAGGTGAGTTTATAGCCCTTTGAATTTACAAATTTGTTGCACCTAACTTGAGCCACATCTACTACCTTGCTTATTGTAGAAGCTAGAGGCTTCAGTATAACACCTTTCATAAAAACTTACAGTTTAATACCTAATGACACTAATTAACATTTATCTTGATTTATTTGAAGGCTATCTGTAACAAATATATTTTTAAAGCTTGATCAACAATGATATATCATTGATTTCTTGCTTTATTTGATTTGATCTTATGCTAAAGGCTTATGCTAAGACTATAACATCCGATTACCTCGGTGTTACTTTCTCAGCCATCACTAAAGTCTAATATTAAATAATATGACACCACACAATTACAGAAACCACCAAAACAGCTTTCAACATTTATTAATATATATCCATTCAAGAATAATATAGCCTCCAGGTTGGGAGTTTATTAACACTTTAATTCAACCTGCACCAATAATAATCTAACAGCTTCTACCAACTGCAAGTATGACCTGAACAACTGTTGAAAACATTAGAATCATCCTCAATCCGAGTGGTTTGGCACTGACCTCAACTCTAATCTTTAAATCAGCCTTCAATACTATAGCATTTAGATTCACCCTCTGCTACATAAACGCCTCTGATCCTCTTCCTTCTCCTCTCCTTCTCTACTCCTTCAGATGGAGTTTGTTTTAATTTAACCGCCACTTCATTCCTAACTGCTTTGCATATTACATTCTTCATCACGTTTCATTTCTTTGCTGGGCAAAGGTTGTTTAGCTAAAGCAATCAATCTCAATTGAAAGTCAAGGTTAGTGAAGAACTGAGAATTAAATGATTTCATATGGATACTGAGAGGGTAGACATTTTAGAGTAAAGAATTTAACATTTTAAAATAAAGTTAGAATTTTATAGGGCTCAATTAATTTTAATTTGTATAAAAATTGTCATATATTACATGAAAATCATTGATTTAATATTTTTCAACTTTATGTGGTAAACGTTGGTATCTCTTCACCATTCAATACCCCTTTTATAACATGTTATACAATTATTTTATCATGTACTCAACCTTTTACTTAAAAGAAACCATGTCTGTAATAAGTATGTTCATATAATGAACTTGAGTTGCACTTTAAACAGCTTCATTAAATCAACTCCTTCATTGTAAAATCTATAAACATTCATATAGCTATATACCTTTTTAAAAATTGTCTTTAATCATTGATAAATTAATATACATTTTATTATAGTTTTACTGTTTACTATGGAGCACCAGTAGGAAGTTACCGAGGAGATGCTCTGAAGCCTACAATTTTCCTTCTTGGCTAATATTCTTTGTAATATAGTCGATTATTAAAGTACCTGACAGAATGGAAAACCAGGTGAAAGTTGACATGTCTAGCCAAGGCGTTCCAAGTGATAGAAGAAGGAATGGAATTCACCATTGATAGGTATGTTGATAAAGCTATTTCCAACTTGCTCCAAAGTTAAGACCAAAGAAACTAGAAAATTGGTCCATTTAGATAAACGTCACGTAGATTATGTGAATAAGCATAGAAGGAAAGCTCATTACTTTAAATATCGAAGAAGAGTTTCATGTTGATACCGATTCTTTGGTTCAAATGAATCCGGACCTACAAATCAATTCCAAATTTACACCTAAAGTTAAGACTTGGAAAGAAAGTCAGAAGTAAAAGAGTCTCCGCTACAGACGTATTAAAAAGGAACAGAAAGTGTAACAAGGAAACTGATGTTAATTCACAAAATATCAGAAAAGGAAAACTGAGTTATCCGCCGATATCGATTCTTGTCTCAATGAATCTAAATTTGCCAAACCAATTCCTAATTTGCATCTAAAGTTAAGACTCTGAAAGAAAAGTATATCAGAAGCAAAACTCTGAGTTAATTTTATTAAAAAGGAAATTGAAAGTGTAACAAGAAACTGATGTTAATTCACAAATATCAGAAAAGAAAACTGAGCATTGATATCGATTCTTTGTTCAATGAATTCAATTTGCCAACCTAATCTTAATCGATCTAAAAGCAGACTCTGAAAGAAAGTATCAGGCAAAAGAGTCTCAAGGTTGTGGATTTTATTAAAAAGTGAACAGAAAGTGTTACAAGGAAACTGATGTTAATTTGTCAAAATATCAGAAAAGGAAAACTGAGTTAAGCCGATATTGATCCTGATTCAAAACCGGTGGGAGAACCATATGTTTTAATTTCACTGTCAATCCGTCATCTCAATGAATGCACTCACCTTGACAACAAATCTGCCTTCAATAATATGGATAAACAGAGTCCTGCATTTACTATTATGGCCATGAAACTATTTACATGCCTACCAATACATTTATAAAATAATTATATGAAAACCTGAGGTCAGAAGAAATGTCAAGTTACCTACATATAATTGTGTTGGGAATCAAAGAAATGGACAGAATGCCTGATTCCTGTCAACCATTCTTCCATCTCCATCATAACGAATTTATTTAGGAACGATTCCACCCAACATAAAGGTTTATTGGGTGATTAAAATGGATCCTACTTCATCCTTAAATAAGAATTTTGTAAGGTAAACGAAAGTGAAAATTTATCTTGAATTTAACCAGAGAGAAAATGTTCCTGAAAAATTCAAAATATTAAAATCAGATTCCATAATAATTTTATTAGAAATCATGCATTTGAATTTAGAAATAACATATAAGGAAAGTGGGAATTATGATGGAATATACATGATATTTCTAATAAACCTTACAATAATCAGAAAGGTAATGAAGCTTATGATAAATTTCAGGAGCATACTAAAATTACTCTGAATTATGTGCATATGAGAATTAATGATTATCAATATAGAGCATGTAATGCGATAATCAGTATGGAACAAATTTTAATCAGCAGGAACAATTGATTATCTATGAAAATAGCATTGACGCATTCAGTCAGTTGGTACCACACACCTGCATCATTTAAAATAAACGAAGTTAGAAGGAGAAAAATATATCTTCAAATATTTGTAAATTTACTGCTGATAAGAATATTCACAGCAATTGGAAGCAGCTTTGCATCTTTTTAAGAATTCCATTACTTCTGAGATACTTTGCATCAAATTCACATTCAATGAATCATGAACTACTGTGAAAAATAAGAACCCAGAGGCAAGCTAAAAGTAGACGTAGACGCGAAAGTAATTATTTTGCTTTCAACTATATATAACTATAAAATGGGAATCATAATCTTTAAAGTTGTGTCGATGGTCTAAATTCACTTCAAAATCTGTGTTAGACTAAATGCCTAAATTACTGTTCATAAAATCTATGTATTAATAAATCTGTTTTAAAATATTTTGTATGCAAATGCAGAGTTAATTTTAAAATATCATATAGTTAAAAATTGATAAAATTAATGGCCCACTATACAAATAGAAATAGATGCTCAAGTAATATACCCAAGAATATGACATTTGTTCATGCATTGTCCATCAGTAAAAATTTGTATGGGGAAAGAGAAGGAAAAAGTTATCTAATATAAAGAGCCTTTTGGATGTTTCTGTTTTGGAGCCTTCATGTGCCTCTTCATTTATTTATACATTAACCATACAACGGCACACTTTTCTTAATGCTTAAGAGGTTTATAATTATTTCACATATGAGCACTTGTGTTATAGGAGCCACCATGTTTGAGATTGTATAATGTGAACATATTACATTAATGAAACGGTTTATTAACTTTTGGCATTCAAGCAAGATTATTCCATTTTACCAAACTTTTTAAACTTTGTGCCTTCTGGGGCCACTTTTAGGGTAGGTGTGGGAGATCCTGAGGTATCCCAATGACTGGTTTTTCCCATGAGGTTTACCATTTAGTAAATACAGGTGATCTATTCTTCTTACCTGTGAACTCTAGCTTTTCAACCCTCTTATTTTGTCAAATTTTAATTTTTACCATTTTCCAAAATATCTAGATCACAATTGCACCTTGTATAGAGCAGCATAGTGATTTGTTTCTTACAGCATTAAATTCATCAGCATTGCATTTCAAACCTTGGTTCCGCTTCTTTTCAGACCAATACGAAGCTTTCGTTGAACAATGCTATAATTAATGCTATTGAATTTGAGGATTATGGTTTTTCAAACATTGTTTTCTTGTGTAGTCATCTGGATACTCTTTAGCATTAATTGCTTTTACTCAAGGGAAGAAAAGATAATTGAACAGTATAATTACTGAATATTTTGAATCTTTAGTCTGGATTATAAACAACCAAATAAATGGAAACCTTTTGTAAATTTCAAACTTAATTTTGAGTTTTATGCAAGAACACTTCCTAAGCATCTAATTACAGAGTTTATTAATTTTATCACAAAGCTTTTCACAGATAACATTTCAATTTATTAAAAGATATCTGAATTTTCTATAATTTTATTATATAATTTTTAATTTATTCGTTTGTTTATCTTAATAGTTATTCTAAAAATGGTCGGAATTCAAGATTTTATACTTTTATTTCCATAAAATATTGTATTTTGGATAAAGGAAATTATAAATAATCAATTCTTCATTTAAAACTTTATTCTTTCACTTTAAAAATTCTTCACTAAAAACTTTAGGCAATGAAAATGTTGTGTTGTTTTGTTTTGAATAATTTTTCATTTCATTGCATTCTTTAATTGGATGTTAACTGTATATCACCACAAATCAATTTCAGTGGGATTTTAAAAATCAAAGGCCATATAGAAGTATACAATTTGTCGGAAAAGCAAGGTGAAGAAGTTTATTGTCTATTATTTTATTTTCTTTAAAAATTCAAGAAATGAAAATTCATTTTCAAAGTTCTAAAAATTTATATTGGAAATATTATTGCTAAATAACCTATGTTTTGTAATCTGAAGGTGCTGGAGCCCACTGACATTATCTGTATAATGTTAGCTGAAATTACTCTGAGATATTCATCTGTTCCTGCCTGATATTACTGAATAAAAATAAAAGAAACTGAAAATTCTACTACATTTCAAAAATATTCTGTTAATATAATACTCAAAGTAAAATTTGAGATGAGGTGCTTGATATTTTGCCACCGAGTATATCTATCGATATTGATACAGCCATATAGAGTTATAACGTCAAAATGATTACTGCACCTCAGAGCAGAGAAGGTCACAGATTGAATGTCATTCCAGAAGAAAGAAAGCTAAATATATTTTTATTGTGAAAGAAAAACAAGACTTATTCACCTCATAATACAGTGCATTTATTTCATGTTGTAATAGTGAACAAAGCTAAATTTTGTATGTGTCTTATGATATCTATACTTTACTATTATTTCATCATTCAAACTTTTGTTTTGTCAATATTTTAACTTGTTTATATCTGTAATTTTTATTTTGATTAAAACTTATCCATTCCTATGCATTGAAGTTAATAAATTGTCAAAGTAGTGTGATATATATTCAAAGTTGTAACAGTGTTAAAATATCTTGAAAAAGATATTTCTGCTCATTTAAAACAACACTAATGATTGAGATATTTAGCATTAAGATTAAACATTTTATTAGTTGAATGTTCTATGTCTATTTTATGGAATGGTGATAAAAATTATTAAAGAAAGTATTCTTATATATAAAATCAAATCTTAATACCATAAATAATTAATTTTGTTTTGAAACATAATACTGTTTCGACATGTGCGCTTCTATACACATAATAAGATGTAACACCTGTGAAAAATAAAACTCTTTTAAATAATACACAGCTCTCTGTTGGACGTGAAAAGCAATGCTCAATCTTAATATTCAGTTAATCACGCACTAAATATTCAATCTTATTTCATTCTCCTGCAACCCCAACAAAACAGAGGAGTTGTGTTATTCTAAAGCTCCACAATATTCATCCAAAAGAGTTCTGCTCTAAGGCCCTGAAAATAGACCTATACCTCAAACAATCAGAAACTTTCAAGTACAATACAGTCAACAACCTTCAAAATTAAACAATTAGGGAATCAAAAGACAACCACCCAAACGAAACCAGAAATCTTACAGTTATAACCCAATTGCTCATCTCCTTTAAACTACCTTAAAATTCACCATACCACTGGGTAAGATGGCTGTAGGAAAGCATCAAATTGCAGCATTGGTGGTTCCGAGAGGGTGACCTTCTGTAACTACGTCTCGCTGCAAGTGGTATCTCCCAGCACTTCCTTTTCTGCAAGGCTTTTTAATTATTTACTCATACTCAAAGTATCCCATGTTTTCCACAAGTTTAACAGCATTTATAGAGAAAATGTAGTCTCAACTGATAGTTTGTTCAAGCCATTAGAAGCAAGACCTGTCCATTTAAATGTTTCCACTTACCATTCCATTTCAATGTTTCAAATAGCACTAAGGAATTGAGATTCTTTGATTATTTCATTTTGATTTAATTATTTCGTTTGATTACTCAGTGTTTGGGTTGAGTTGTGTCATTTCCACTACAGCGTTCATTTCGAGAGTATAGTTTTATTATTATTTTTACTGTTTTCTTTATTTTCCAGTGCAGTTGACGGTAAATTGATGTGACGATTTTCATTTGAATTTATATGTCGTGAAATTGTCTGAGGATTTATCTGATCGAACGGAAATTTCGTTTCTCATTGCGTTGGAATTGAGTCGAGTCGATTGATCTGGTGTTGAATCGAAATTTTCTCGTTAGTGGCAATTTACAAGTGTTGGTTCACAATCTGTTCCCATCGATTCTCAGAAGGACTTTCATGTAAGCTTCTTCTTGTATCTTCTTTGTGTCTTCCCCATATATTTTGTTTTTCCTTCTTGACTTCATATGCTATAACCACCTTGGTGGGTTAGTGAGCGCTACGTTCCATTGAAACCTGTGTTCTTAAGGAACTATTTTAATTCATAAAATTCGCTATAGTGGAATCAATTCAGTGGATTACTATGCCAAGTTACCTGATCTCATAAATCAAGCTGCTGACTGCTGAAACCAGAGGAGATAAATGCCATTTCGGTGACTCGATAATTACCCTGAAGCTCCAGGTAAAGATTTTTCCTCTTAACTCTACAATTTTAGGCTTATTGATTCTGTTGAAAATGGTTCATGTTCGACTGCCCAATTACAGAGGAATTTAAATGTGGCAATAATCATCCAACTCATAGTAACCAAAACTACTGAAAGGCCCCCAAATGCCGTGTAACTGCGGTGAAGATCCTACTGTTTATTACCTGGTTCCAAAACTCTACATGAATCTCAAACCCTCTCCCACCAACCACAAACTACTGGGAAGCAGTTCCATATAAAAATCCAAAAACACAGGTGACCAAACTCCACACACCAATGACAGCCAACCTTCAAGTCTTCCTTCTGTTAATGAAATTTAAAATTTTTCTAAAATCCTAAGTTTGATAAAATAATGGAAACTTTCCAACAATTTAACTACTGTGGACAAATATTCAAGGATATAAACTTTATTTATAAAAATTGAAAAATCATTCCTTCATTTGCAGGCAGTATGATGTCCATCTTGTCTCAAATTCCATCATGCTAAATAAACTACCCTCCTGATTGCAAGCTGGTATTCAAATGGCATTAAAACCAAAAATAATAGGAGAACGCCAAAATTTCAGATGATTACAACCGCTGACATCCTAGACTCCAGGAAACTCACCTCAAACACCTAAAATTCAAATTATAATATATATCGTCTCCTGACAGATCAACCCATCGGGGGAGGCACCGGTAATATTAATTAAAAATAGGATGCAAAACATCCAACGTGGAACAGAGGCAGGGCAAACAGATCAGGTAAAGCCATCCATGGATGTGCACACTAACAACTTACAAATAGCTGTCTCCGGCTCACCCACTACCTTCTTACAATAACAATACTTACCTACTCTCATAATAGATTTTGTTATCCTCTCAAAAATATTCCATTCTACAATATCAAAAGTGTTAATGAACTACCAGCGACTCTAACCTATACTAATGGACATCTCTTTAAAATTAAATTCTCCTATCCCCGCACTCTTAACCACTCAATAATGGTTCCTGCCGCCGCAAACAAATAATATCACAAAAGGTAACCCATTATTAATAATATCTCTGATCTCGACCAATCAATTACATGATCCTTACTACTACTATCCAAAATGCACCATGAGTAATACTAGATCCAACAAAATCCCCATCTTAGACTCCCCTTACATCAGAAACCCAATTAAAGAGAAAATAGGTACAGAAAATGGTAAAACACCAGATACTCTTTGAAACCCATAAATAATAACCTCAAAAGCAAATTAAAGATGAAATCAATAATTTCCTTTAAAACAAAAATCGGAAAACTCCGCCAGCTTACTGAATGAAGATAACTCTTTAATATGAACAAAATCTTCAATAAATATTAGCAATATCCCACCCACGAATAGGCAATAATCGTCTGGTATTTTAATAAAGAAGAAGCTGGATCTACTTGCCCAAAAATCTTGAATCTCGTTCCAAGAAAATCCTAACTCCATATGATGATGGTGATCATATTGAAAAACAGAATCACTGTTCAAAATTAATCTTGAAGCCCGTACCAATTTTAATTTCTCCCCTTCTCACCCTCCCCTCTTAAATAGCTACCATATTTAAAATTTAAAACAAAAGAAAGCCACCGGAGAGGATGGTATCTACAATCAAGCCTTAAATTCCTTTTCCCCTAATTTAATTTACTTATTCAATTTTTAATAGCCTGTCTTCGATGTTTACCCATTTCCACAAAATGGAAACATGCAACTATTACTCCCTTCCCCAAACTCCGGGCCAAAAACATTCAATTCCATCCAACTATCAACTTAATAACGCTACTTCAAATTTATTTCAAAAATCTTTGAAAGAATCTCTGTTAATCAGAATGCTCACCATGTTTCCAATATTCTTTAGATTCACATTTCAGCATCCAGCAACTATAGCACTGTCCATCAACTGGCCATGGCTGTGAGTGACATTACATTGAAGGATTTATTCCAAGTCTCTTGGATGAATCTTCCTGACATACTACAAAAGCTTCCGACCGCCCTGGTACGACGAAAGGATTGATCTTCAAACTAATGAAATAAATTCTCCCTACATATAGTCATCTTAGCCAACTACCTTAAAATAGAACATCAAGTTAAATTAATACATTCTTTCTACGATATGCCATAAGCCGATCAACCCTGGCGGGTCTGGAGTACGCCGTAACTGAACGGAAGTACAACA